>JAQZBX010020163.1:0-33274 GCA_029593785.1 Cabassous unicinctus
GGGGGGGGGGGCGGTGGCACGGCGAGAACAGGGTGGCGCAGAAGGCAAGAGGGAGTGGGGCCAAGAGAGATTTGACCTTTGCGCTGCTTTTTAAACCATTAACTATTTCACCCCTTTGCTAACGGCATGGGAGGAGTCCCAGCTGTTTGCTGTTTTGATTGATTACCCCACCCATCAATCCCCCCAGGAGGGCCCAATTATAAGGCCCCTGGGGAATATCCAGGGCTTCTCCTGGCTTCTGGAGGAAACATTCTGGATGGCAGAATCTTGTGAGGGTCTTCCAGCAGCCATCTTGGGGTATTGATGTCCACGTGGACTTCTTGTCAGGTTCCAGATCCATCTATTGATTCCCTATCTTACTAGCCTGCTTCAGACAGAGTGATTTTCTTATTAATTCATCTGAAAACCTCATTGAAAATATTCTGTATGTTATGAAGTGAAACTGGGAAGATTTATAGAAAGTCTTCATCAGCATTTCCTCAAATTAAATGGCAGTGGACAATACCCAATAGCTCTCAAAAGATTATCTGAGACCATTCAATGGCTTCTTGAAACAAATTACTTACATGAGCTAAATATTAGACGATGTAAGAAATTAGATGATGTAAGAAATTACTTAAATTTGTCAAGTGTGGTGGTGCTATTCTGATTATGCGGGTAACATTATTTTTGGAGATGCATGCTGAAGAATTTAAAAACGGAGTATCATAACATCAATCATTTAAAATGGTTCAGTAATAAAGTATGTTACATGTCAATAGAAAGTGTATATGAAAATAGTTCAACTGAAAAAGGGAAATGAAGCAAATGTGGGAAATGTTAATATTAGTTGACCCTAAGAGATGGGTATGTGCATTTTTATTTTACATTCTTTCTACATTTCTATATTTTATATTAGGTAAGGAAAAAAATAAAGTAAGGAACCAAGCAACTGGCAAACAGAAAAAAAAAAATAAGAAAAAAAATAAATTCTTAGTATCCAACCCTATCTCAGAAAGTAGTTGAATAGCTTTCGGCCTGTTTGACTATGTACACAGAAGAATCAACCAAAAAAAAAAACAATACTCCTACTAATGAATCCTCATAATCAACTCAAAATAAGCAACAGCAAGAAGTTTGTTTCTATTATAGTTTGACCATTATTGTCTCCATTTTTCTGGAGAGGGACTTATTGTTAGGCATGTATTTTAATAAATCACATTAATACATCATTACCTATATTCCACTATTTGTTTTTAGTTTATATTTTCAATTCCTTTAATTTAATTAGGTTGCTTCAGTCTTCTTATTTACTTTGCATTCATGTCAAGTATCTCTCATTTTCCATTTACAGTAGTTTCCTTGCTAAATATATTTAAGAAAAAAAGAAAATTGATTTAAACAAAATTTTGGTCAAAATATGAGGGTGATATTTGAATAGCTGAAGTTGGGAAAATATTGAGCTAAAGAAAAAGAAAAATTAAAATGAATTTTAACAAGTTATGTTCCATAAAACATTACTCCTGAAACATGTTCCCAGAAAAAAAATGTTCTGCAGAAAAACGAGTTTTGGAAAAGCTGCATACTATATCACCCTCTAAGAGAGTCACAAAGCACATTAGCATATTAAAAGCTTGGAGATGACCTGCAACAAAGAAACTGATTTAGTTTCCCAAATTTATTTGACCAGAAAACTTTTTTTTTTCCCTAAATAAAACTATTAACATTGAAACCCATTTTAGGAAACACTAGTGTTAAGGGGAAATGTTTAGGGAAGAAGGGTTTCCTGTGGTTGAGGAAGGAATAGATACTCATTGGTGCCTACCTATCTCCCTGCCTTCCCCCCTCTCTCCCTCCTTCCTTTTCAGAAGATCAGAGGACAGGTAAGCTGACAAAACACCAGGGGATAGGGCTGATATACAAGAGAAAACCCTAATAAGAGATGAGATGTTGACTAGCTCAGGCAGCTGGGTCAGAACCCATAAAAGAAATAACTCAGCAGAAATCTCAGCAGCTAGGAAGGGACCAAGTTAAGGGAAGAATGAAAGTGCTCTATAAATAACAAGGAGGCTCCAAAGAATTTGAGTTCAAACTTTAAAAGTTTTGTTTGCATTTAAAATGTGCCCTAGAGATTAGCTTTCAAAGACTATCACTATTTTATTTTCTGACATCTGTTTTGGGTTTTTTTTTTGCTGTATACTCAAAAATAATCTATGTATCAAAGGGTGCTTATTAAATTAAAAAGGAATTTTAAAGAATTGTTTTTAATGTCTGTTGGAAGTTTGTTGAAATTTACTGTTTCATAATAATGCTTTTAATATCAAAAGGTCCAAAATTCAGAGAAAAATACATGGTTGGAATGACAATGATCACCATCTTAAATATCTGGGAATAGTTGTTTTTTTTTTTTTTTTAAGATTTATTTTATTTATTTATTTCTCCCTCCCACCCCATTGTTTGAGTTCGCTGTCTGCCCTCTATGTCTGTTCATCATGTGCTCTCTGTGTCTGCTCTTCTTTTTTTAGGAGGCACCGGGAACCGAACCTGGGACCTCCCATGTGGGAGGGAAGTACCCAATCACTTGAGCCACCTCCGCTCCCTACTTGTTGTGTCTCTTGTTGTGTTTCCTCGTTGTGTCTCCTCACTGCACCATCTTGCTGCGTCATCTCACTATGTCAGCTCACCGTGCCAGCCTGTCGTGTCAGCTTGCTGTCTTCTTTAGGAAGCACCCGGAACCAAACCCAGGACCTCCTATGTGGTATGCAGGCACCTAACTGCTTGAGCCACATCCACTTCCTGGAATGGGTTCATTTTGTAGGCCCCAAATGCAAAATGCAATGGTGGGCATGGAAAAGAATTTCAGCCTATAAACTCCAAAATTACCAACACAATAGCTCTGGGCCAGATAACCTAAACCTCTCTGGGATAAATAATAACAACAACTATGAAGGACTTACCTCATCTCCAGAGTGAAAAAGCAGAATCGCTGGTGAGGCAGATGATTTATAGGCCCCTGATACAGCACACCTTTTCATATGGAGCCTGCTCTTCTCCACATCCTGCCACGTTGTCCTGGTGGGTGCAGCCATCACAGCACTTGTTCTTTGTCATCACCAGGCTGCTACAACCAATGCCACACAACAGGTAGGCTTGTCGCAATCCTTGGGGTTCTTTGGCTCACATCTCTGCTTCCTGTTACATGGCTCTTTCTCTCCTTGGGTCTGTGCTTCTAGTTCCTGTGGCTTTCTCTGCCTTCTGTCTTCCAGTTTCTTCTCTTTATGAGGCCTCCAGTAATATGGATTAAGACCAACCCTGACCCAGATGGCCACAATTTAACTAATAAAAACCTCTTCAGAAGGTGGTATAATAACCTACATACAAATAAGTTCACATCCACAGGAATGCAGATTAAGACCAAGAAGAACATGTCTTTTCAGGGGTTACATAATTCAGTCTTCCACAAGGTTGTTCACAAGTTAAGGAATTTTCTAATCAGAGCTGCTAGAGAAAGGCCCCTTTCTTCTCTGATTAAAACATTTGAAGGTTATAGGTGCAGAGCTGCATGGAGCTGTGGTTCCAGCCTCCTGGGGACAATCAGCAACACCCTTCCCTTTACCTGGTTCAGTTATGTAAACCAATAAATCTTAGGGAAAAAAAAAATTTTTTTTTAAATAAGGGTTCCTCTGGTAAAAGAAAAATAAAAATGTTTAAAAGTTAGTTATCTGTTCTTTATCATATATGTCCGTTTCCCTCCAGTAGGGAAATTGTAAACTCTTCGAGAGCAGAAACTCTGTATATGTGTTCACTGCTAACTTCCCAAAACTTAGACGAGTCCCTGAAATGTAGTACGTGCACAATTAACATGTGTTGAATCAATATGTGATCCGAGATGATGGACAGTGTGTACCAGAAAGGGAGCAGAGAATGGACAGATGGATTTTATATGGGATTGCCTTGGACACACACCTGTTTCACTCTTGTCTATGGCTGCCTGTGGCTGCCTGTGGCCCAAAGATTGCCTTTGCACAGGCATATAAAATGTAGTAGGACCCACACAGTGGTACAGAAGTGAGCAGTACTGTGTAGTGGTTATAAACTCAGGCTTCACAAGCTTCGGGATAAAAGAATCTGGATTCAACCTTGTCTCTAACTAGCTGTGTCACCCTGAACAAGATTCTTAATCTCACTGTGTCTCAATTTCTATATCTGTAAAACAGAGATAAACATGTTACTTAACTCTAATACCATGCTTATGTCCAAGCAAGAAGGGGCCCGTCTTTGGGACCCTGTATGTCATAAACACAAAATATATCAAAAAAAAATTTTTGAACACTTCTGTTACTGGGAGATCATCTGCTGCATGATTAAAACTTGTCATGCCCCAGGGAAACTGCTTCACACCCCATGCTTTTGAAACAGAAGAGAGGAAATAACGATTTAAAGTACCTAGAACAGGCTTGACACTTGCTAACTAAACAAATGTTATTTTCGTTGCCCTTGAAACCAGCAGTTCATTTCCCACTGTAATCAGTCTTTCAGGCTCTGAGAAGCCTGTTAGAAAATCTAGTTTCTGCATCTGCACATCTGAGGATAAGATTCTGTACTCCAGTGAATTCAACCAAAGCACAGCCACCTGGGGTACCTAAAGAAACAGCTCACTCACATCGATGACCTTTTCGGGTCATTTCCTCAACTGATCTAATTAATCAGGCTGCCCTTTAAAAGTTATATTTTACCAGATTTAATAAAATCATGGAAAAAAGCTTTAGATCCTCATTAGGACTGAGACACTGAAAAAGTCCTTTCTGTAAGGTCATCCTGATGTAGGTCAGATCTCTGGCTAAGACCCCAGTAACAACTGTCCAGTTCCTATCAAAACCCTTGTCTCAGTTAGTAGAAATGTGTCCTCTTTCCAGGGTAGTCCCTTAGGGTGATCATTAGCATGACCGTAAATTTTTTTGTTTGGCCAGTATACTTTAGTGTAAGGGGAGCGATAAGCAATTATGCCAAGATGACAAACATGAACCCTGATTGTTCTTGGCAAAGCCAAAATATGACTACCCTATCCTCTAAGAAATTGGACTACACCATTCTCCATTTTAGGAACCCCTGGCCCCTACATCCCTTCATCAGTTCTGTGTTTTGCAGTTCAGTGGAGGAGGTGGATTTTGTGAGAGAGGAATACAATAGACAATTCCACACTGAAGGGTCATTCCACTGCTACCACATAATGGACATAGTAATTTAAAATTTATTCCTGCCTGCTCCACAAAGATTTAATGGTGTTTTGTGGCCACTTAAAATGGAAAAATATAATATAAACTGCAAGCCAATAAGAAAAAATAACTAATATTTAAAAAGTGGTTTCTCTGGGACAAACACAGGGACACACATTTTGTTTGTATTATTTCTATTAAGCCTCCCAGCATAAAGACATAAGCCAAGGTCACCCAAGGTCACAAAGCCTGAATAACAGAACCTAAATATGTTTTATTGCCGGGAAAGTGATGAGTTTTTTAATGAAATTTTCTAACTTGGTTATCTGTATTCTGTTTCATTTTTCTCAATACATCAAATTGAATATGCTCTTACTTCCAAACCACTCTTTTTTTTCAGGTAAGCAAATGTATTGTGATTGGATTAAGCGATAAATGAATGTTTTACTTCTTTCACTACTGCAAGGGCACATGGTATTTCTGCACTTTAGGACTTGTTGATCATCTTTTGTGGTTCCTATGTGATCAATATTGAAATGTCCCAAAATTCCTGGAGAGAAAGCAATTCTATTTTAAAAACAAATTTCAGATTGTATCATCTGTCTTTAAGTTCTGGAAAACCTTCCAATTGCTCTCCTAAAGTTAAGAGCAACTCAGAAGTACATATACTCAATTTGAAGAATTTATGTAATATATATCATATTCTTCTTTTCGTTTTCCTGAAAAATCAGTAATTTTGTTGATATACTTAGCCACAAAAAAAAAAAAAATGAATTTGCCGGCTGTGTGTTTTTCCCTGTGATGTGACCTAATTCATCCACAATGCTGAAGAGATGAAAGTCATTAACCTAAAGTCAGAAGGATGCAATGAGAAGTAGGAAAGACTAAAAGCATAAATAAATCCATAAGCCACATCAGAGAGGTGCAGAGTCCTCAAGAGCTGTTCTGGCTATCAGGAAAATGACATCATTCTTTCAAAACCCATCTCCTAGAGTTAAACTGTCACATCATCCACAAATATCCCCTGGTCTCCATCTCCAACCCACTCCTGGGACCTGGGAAGGTAAAGGTGATTGCTCCTTTCTCAACCTCTGGAAGAGTTGATCTGTATCCTGGATGTACCATAACCTTGTTACAAATGGCCTCAAAGTTAGCTAGGAAATTGACCTTTCTTTAGTTTAATTCTCTTTGTCTCAATCTGGTCTGATCAAATTGAGCACTTTAAAAGATAAAAGTGGACAGAGAAAAAAATAACTAATTGTCCATCTTTCCCATCCTTCTACCTTAGCCTCAGGACAGGATATGTCAATGACCCAGGATTTCTATTAAGTTGAAGATGATTGGTGATGGATACAGTGTTTGAGATAAATTAAAAGAGTAGAGTTGGGTCTTCTGAGATTAAAGGAGGGATTTGGTTTATCTCCAAGGGCCATCATACCACTGCAGTTCCTTCCACTCTCTTACCTGCTGGTTCTTTCCAACAGAGCAAGCATAATTCCCTTGCCCAGCCCCACTAATGTGTGGATAACAGAGGTTTATTTCTCACTGTCTTAGTTACTCAATCCCTGCTCAAAGAAGTAAAGTGATGATTATTAGTTCAACCGCTTTAGCATGCTTTGAAAGTTTTTTAAAGACTGAAACCTAAAGCATGTATCACCATGTCATGCTGACCAGTTTAAATCTGTATTTATGTAATTAAAGAGGTATCCTATCAATCAAAGCATACTCAATATCTAAGCCTAAGCATATGCAGTTAGGAATCTCATTTGATGTCCCTTCAAGGTACAAACATATTAACAATTTGGGAGAAATATCCCTTTATTGACATTTAGGATCTTTTGTTTTATCCTAAAGCTTAACCCATACATATGTATATACAATAGCATCCTGAATGGACAAAGATGAGATAGGAATCAATATTTGTTTTTCTCTTGTTCCACAGCAATGATTCACATTCCAGATGCCACTGAGTTGGAGAAGCAGGTTCTTCAGATGGGAAGAGGCCTGTGCTGCTTTTCAGGAGCTCTGGAAGCTGGTCTCAGCTCTGTAACTAGAGACATATCACGTTATTTCCTGCCCTGTTGAAGTGTTGTAAGGAGGTGCTATACTGACTTATATGAAAGGGCTGTGATTCTTAGGGCAGCAGAACACATGGAGTCCAGCTCTGCCACTACTTGTTCTGAGTCATAGTTTCCCTATTAGTAAGCAAGGAAGCTGGACTGTATAATAATAGCTGACTTGAAGTGTAGTGTTACGCTCGGGTCTAAATCTCTATTGGTATTGACTCACATAAGCCTTATAAACAACTCTGTGAGACTGGCCATACTATAAACCCATCCAAAGGTGAGGACAATGAAGCCCAGAGAAATTCAACAACTCTTCCCAGGTCAGTGAGTAGCAGAACTAGGATTGGAATCCAGGCAAGCTGACTCCACAGGGTGGGCTTTTGAACTCTACACTCTATGTCTGTAGTAGTAGCTTCTAGCAAGTCAGCCTGAAAATCTGTAAAATGTACTATACTGTGTTGTTAAGTCCTGAAATTATTCCCCTTTAGGTCCTGCTATCATTGCCTGGTAGGTGATGCCTGCCTGCTGACGTAGTCCTCACTGTGTCCTGCTGCCTTCTCCCCCTCGGTCCAGTCCTGCTCACTAACCCCCTCTGTGGGCAGAACCCTAGCCGTGAGCAATCTGTGAACACACACTCATTGGAACCCAGCAGCATCTCAGAGCACTATTTGAAGACACTCATTTGCCACCAGGAAAGCTCTATATCCCCAAAAAGCTGAAGACCTCCCAAGGACATTTCATTAGAACATGTTCTCACCCGAGATCTGAAAAGTCCACCAAAGCCTGAATTTTTGTAACTACAATTCAAATATTTGAAATTGCTTTTGCAACCTAAATTGCCTCTTAACCCAAGGCAAGCAGCAAGATTAGTCAAACAGCTAATTATGTAGATTTCTCTATTAGATTTCTTCAGCCTAACAGATTCTGAAAGCACTTGTCTATCTGCTGTAGAGAAAACATTGATTTCCGTGGTTAGGCACCCACTGGGCAGAAATTTCAGATCAGGCTCCACTCTGTTACACATGGATTTAAATAATAAAGCTTTCTGAGTGGCCATTGCAGAGTTCTAATCCAAGGCTGTCTGTTACTGTTTCATTATAGCCTTGCAGCTATGTACCCACTTATCCACCAACCTGCTAACAGTACCAGAGTATGCTAGTAATAGAATAAAATACTCACAGAATTATTTGGCTTCCTCTCTGCTTGCTGGTGGGAGGATGGGCTAGTGAAACATTGAGTGGGTTGGAATGCTTTTATACATAATTGTAAAGCCACAACAACCCTAAGGTCTTTTTCTTTCAAATGTTAAGAAACAGATTTTAAAATCTCAGTATGTGCTCTAGAGTTAATGGACACTGATTTGAAAGACCCCTTTGGGCTCAAAAGCAAAACTGAGCAAATAAACGATTAATTTTTTAAAGAGAAAAAAAATAACTTAAGATCAGCAACACCGCCAACGTCCCCGCTAATGTACTTTTCACTTATCAACTGAATCCCTACCTCTTGTGACCAGGTGGTTTAAGGATGCCTGGGTCGTGGCCCAACCTCTGCTACAAAATAGTTGTGTGACTGACCAAGTCACTTAACTGAATTAAATAACCTCAAAGGCATCTAAAACAGGGGCTTTGGCATAAATACAGATCTGTGTTTGAATCCTGGCTTCAACAGGTATTAGCTATGTAACCCTGATTAAATATAACCTCTTTGAGCCTCAGTTTAACATCCGTGAAATGGGAACCAACACACCTGCCTTACAGGATTGTTGCAAGGGGTGAAATAGGTAATGCACATAAAGATTCTGCCTAGCACAGTGGTTCTCACCAGGGGCAACTTTGCCCCTTCCCCCAGGAGATATTTGGCAATGTCTAGAGACATTTTTGGTTGTCACAACTGATGGAGTGCTACTGGCACCTAATGGGTAAGAATATCCTACGATGTACAGGACACTCCCCACAAAAAAAGAATTATCCCCAAATGTCAATCACAGAGATGTTGAGAAACCTTGGGCATGACACCTGACTCATGATAAGTACTCAGAAAGTGGTACTGATGCGTAGTGACCCGGGGACTGTAAATTTGGAAAGAGTAAACAATCTTGAAGCAAATAAACAGTCTATGAAGACACAGTTACCTTTTTGCAGAAGACTTACTTCTTTCTGGGCTCTTCCTTGATCAAATCAGAAAGGCACTGTGCCGAGTGTGAGACCTTTTACTTTCTACCTAACTCCTGAAAATGCCACCAAAAATATATATCCCATATTTCAAGTCCAAATTCAGCCAGATAATATAAGGCCCTGTAATTTTCCACTATTCTATCAACCTAATCAGAGAGGGCTCCAAACTTAATTAATTTTCATTAAAATTCCTCCCTTTTCCAAATTGATAATCTGCTGTAGGTCAACCATAAATAATTTACTCCAAAATATCCTATGCAGTAATTATTCCTTTCCAATTCAGTGCACTAAATTAGATTACAATTATTAGTCACACTTGCAGCTTTTATTGAGACTCGAACTCCAGCCAATACAAAACAAATGTTTAGAATGTTTATAAGCATTTTCTTTCTCTTTAACTTGACAGCCTTCTTTACGTTTGATAAAAATCATTATATAAAAGTTAGGTTTGTGCGATATCATGCAAAGTATAAGAATGAACAACCTGGCACACATCCACAAAGAGCCATAACTAGCCCGACCTGGCAGGGTGATATTATCTGAAGGGCAAAAAGAAGTCCTAAGGCTCTAGATTAGGTTTCCAATGGGCCTGTAAGGCAGTCTAAAAGTGTCATGTATTTATTTTTGGTTTGGCTGTTAGTTTCCTTTTTACTCACTAAACTTCAAGCTCCTGGAGAAAGCAGAGAATAGTAATAAAAAGAATGAACTTTGAAGTCTGATTGCATGAACTCATACACCAGTCCTACCAGCTCACCTAACAGCAGCATGACCTTGGGAAAGTCATTCTTTAAGCCTCAGTTTCTCATATGAAATTTACATGTTATAATAATAGCATCTACATCATAGAGTTGCAGTGTGAGTGAAATAAATTAATGCCTAGCATCTAGTAAGACCGTAATAAATATTGGCCATTACTATGTTTTATTAGATCAAGGACTGTGTCTGTTCTATTCACCCTCTAGATTTAGTCTCAAATAGACTGTTTATAGAGATTATACGCTCAATAAGCAGTAGCTGAATGATTGACTGTAGGCTATTGATTAGTGGGGTAACCTTGGGCAACTTACTCAACCTCCCTGAGCCTCAACATATTTATCTATTAGAGGATAGGATTGTTGTAATAATTAAATGAACTCATATTTTTTGTCAATGCCTGACACAAAGCATTTGTTTAATGAATTATGGTTGTTATTAATATTAAAATTATTACCACTATTAGCTGTGTGTGTCTTGAACAAATCTCTTAATTCTAAGCTTTGGTTTCCTTGTCTGTAAAAAGAGATGGTGATTCAATTTGGGGCGGCGGGGAGGGGCCAAGTGGACAATTGGTCTTAGGCAGTGCCAAGGTTGATCAGGAAGATGTGTTGAAAGGAGAGACGGGCAAGGAGTGAGGGCATTTACAAAGAAGTGATTATAATGACGCCATCGAGAGTAAGGACAGAAATGATATAAAAGGGTAAATGGGTAAGGAAAAAGCTGTTGAGTCACTGGAGAGGAGCCTTCCTTCCTCGGCTGGAGTGGGAGTATCAGAGTACAGGTGGCACACTGGCAGTCAGAGAGCTGGATACTTGAAAAGAATTTTTGCATATGTGCTGCCAAAGGGAAATGAGCTTTTGGAAGAAAGAGGTGCAGGTATAGGTGCTAGTGTCATTAACTTCCCAGAGCACTTAATGCACATTAGCATATACAAATTACTTGTTATTGAATGAATATTTTTAGTGCTTCTTTTTACGGAAGAAACTGCTTAGAGATTAAGAGGAAGCCATAAATGAAAATATTTTCCATACATTCTTTTTTTGCTGTCCTATTGACATGCAGAATCATTGATGCTTCTCCATCATTTATTCAATAAATATGGGCCTAATATGTGCTAGACACTGTCCTTAGTGCTTGGGACATAGCACTGTATTAACACACACACACACACACACACAATTTCTGAAAATGGAAATGTCATTTCATATGGTTCAACCTAATGTTTGTGATCTAAACAAAGATCTCTAACAGTATGGGGCTTACATGTTAATGGAGAGACTCATAAATAAGTGAATTGTATTATCTATAAAGTTAACAGCAATAGAAAAGGTAAAGAAGAGCAGGCAAAGGAGGATCAGGGGTTATTTGGTCCAATTTTAAATAGGATGATGAGGGTATACTCCAGCAAAGTGACTATTGAGCAGTAACTGAAGGAACAATTCAACCTGGTCTTCTCTTATAGAACAAACCTCCTTTTGCCACTAACATGGCTCATTAGATGACTTTTCAAGGCAACTATCTAGATTTCAGCAATTAAGTAGCCCAGGTCATCACCTTCTGCTTTCTCATTTCTAGACATGCTTTTCTCTCTCTCTCTGTTTGGATAAGCTCTCCATCAGGAAGAACTCTACCATGATAAAACCCATATGTGAATCCCCCAGCAGTTCTGAGGAGTCACCACCTCCCGTTTTGCAAATTAAAATTAGCTCTTCAAAGGGCCGTTCTCCCTCTCAGGCTTCTGGGATGGGATCATGTAGCTCTGGCAGCACAAAATTGACAACAGAACTACCAGCAGGGGACTGACTATGGAATTCTCTTCTTAGAACATCAGGATTTTTCTGGTTCCTAAAGTAAGATAATTAACAAGTAGAATTCCCAGGGTATGAAAGTATATCTTATAGGATGCTCTGAGCCCTTTTCTCACATAACCATATCATCCACAGAGGAGACCCAAACTAGGTGATCATTTCCCCGTTGGTTCCTTCTCGGCTTCTGAAGAAAGGGGTAGGAGATTGTTTTCTGGGATATCAATGAAGGTAAGATCCTGCATACCTTGCCTGAAGGGGATATCAGCAACTGCTACTGATTTGGTGGAAATTTGGAAATCAAGAATGTAATAGAGGACCTGAAGCAAAAAGTGGCAAGCAGTGGCACCAGCCCATAACCCTGTCTGGTACATACATGTAGGTCAGACCCTGTTTGCTGGCTACTCAATTTGATACCAGCTATATAACAGGAAGAAGCCTTCAAAAAGAACTCATCTTGTTACAGCCTAAGAAATCAAGGTTTAAAAAGAAATATATCCCCACCAAACTAATATAGCTTATTTCTTTGATAGAAACAGCTGTAAAAATACATATGCCTGGGTCTTTGCCAAGGAAGAGTAAAGTAGAAATCAAATATCTATCCATCTAATTAATTTAATCAGGACAAATAACCAAATCAGATGATTTGAGGCCCTAATTAGATATTTGGAATAAATCATTCTCATCTAGCAGGCAATTAATTAAGACAAATGTTTAAAGAGTTTAAACTAGGTCTTACGTATTTACATAATTGCTTCATCAGTTTCCAGCCACATCACGAATGATTTTTTGAGTTGGAGAAATTCTTCACTCACTAAACTAAGTATTCTTCTTAAACAAGGCCAAAAATAAAATCTTTAAAATCTCAAGAGTTGAATTACTTTCAAACCATTTCCACTTAATCTCAATTCTGATTTTAGAATTCAAGATCAATTTTGCACCCATTTGGATAATTGTTTGGGCTTTGGACTTCCAATTATTTTACAAATCATATCAAACCTGTTGGGAGTTTTCCATTATAATGGGGAAAAAAGCTCTTTTCTGGTCTTTTAAAGAAAAATAATATATATATTTTTAGTTGAACCATTTGTTCAAACTAGTACAAGCATATGGTTTTAAAATCAGCAACGACTTCCAGTTTATGGTTGGACATGTAAAGAACTTGGAAGTTGTTTTAGTTTCCTTGGCTGCTCAAGCAAATACCAATGCAATGGGTTGAATTAAACAATGAGAATTTATTAGCTCATGGTTTTGAGGCTAAGTCCAAATCAAGTTGTCATCAAAGCTATGCTTTTTTCCCAAAGACTGGTATTTTGGGGCTGGCTGCCAGTGATCCCTGGTCCTTGGTTTCTCTGTCACATGGCAATGCACATGGTGGCCTCTCTTGACCCCTACCTTCTTATGGGTTCTGTTGAATTTCAGCTTCTTGCTTCCCGTGGATTTCTCTTTCCGTGTCTGAATTTTATTCTGTGTATAGACTGCAGTAATAGGATTAAGTTCCCTCCTGGGCCATACCTTAACTGAAGTAACCTCACCTAAAGGTCCTATTTACAATGGAGTCACAGCCACAGGAATGGATTAAGTTTAAGAACATGTTTTTCTGGATTACATACAGCTCCAAACCACCACAGAACTCATCGCTCCCATCCTCAAAATAAAAAGCTGAAAAACTAAAAATCAGCAACTTCTTTTGGACTCATCAGAGAACTGAGGTTGCTATCCTAAAAACTGTAAAGTCAGGCAGATACAGAGAACCACAGCTTACCAGGAGCAGAAACCAAGACTGGAGCCACGGTTAGAAAT
The DNA here is from genome assembly GCA_029593785.1 of Cabassous unicinctus. Taxonomy (NCBI): domain Eukaryota; kingdom Metazoa; phylum Chordata; class Mammalia; order Cingulata; family Chlamyphoridae; genus Cabassous; species Cabassous unicinctus. Next base: position 13,800 of record JAQZBX010020163.1, read on the forward strand.
ACTTAAAGGGAAATTGACTAATTGCTGGAGATTGAGCATAGACTAACTTGAGGGATAAAACTCCTTGAGGCCCAGCCGTGGGAGAAGGGAAACAGTAAACTGCAGTCTAGTCTAGCTTTCCTCTCTCATCTAAGGGGTGGGACAAAAAAGCTGACAGGTCACATTCCAGGGTCGCAGGCTCACTAAAAGATGGAGACCTAATTTTAGGACTACTGAATGCTACCCCTCCCCCCACGTCTTACCACCACATCAATAGGGCACCTGTATAACAACAGGGCCCTACAGCTGAGAAGAATTGAAAGTCTCAAACCCTATTAAGAAGGAGTTTCTAGGGAAACCCAAAGAAACTGGAGAAACAAAAACAAGGACAGCAGAGGAAATTTTAGTTTCTGAAACCTACAGCTACAGCTAATAGTTAACACATAAACCATATATAAACAGTCAACTTCTAACCATATAAACATAAAACCTCATACAAAAGGCATATTTACCTCAATCCGTTTTCCCCAAAACATCATCTCCAACTTTCAGTAAAAACAAGACTTGCTAAAAGTCAAACTAACAAAAACAATAAAACACAGGCTGAAGAGACATAGCAAGCATCAGAACCATATTCAGAAATGGCAGAATCATCAGACTGGGAAAGTATAACTCATGCATAATGGGAATACCACAGGAGAAGAATGAGAGAAAGGAATAAAAGAAACGTTTGAAGTAATAATGACTGAGAATTCTCCCAAATTTATTGGCAGACACCAAACCACAGATTTAGGAAACTCAGAGAATACCAGGCAGGATAAATAGTGAAAAAAGCTATATCTATCCATATCATATTCAAACTGAAGAAAATTAAAGACAATGAGTCCAGAGGGGAAAAAAATCTTACCTATAGAATAACAAGGATTAGATTTACATTGGACTTCTCTTCAGAAACCACACTAGCAAGAAGAGAGTGGAGTGAAATATTTGAAGTGTTGAAAGATAAACACACCAACCTGGACTTCTGTTTCTAGCAAAATTATCATTCAAAAGTGAAGGAGAAATAAAGACAAACAAAACTTGAGGGAACTTGTTGCCAATAGACATACTCTATGCCCATAATTTTGATAACATAGATGAGGTGGACCAGTTCCTTTAAGGACACAATCTAACACAACTCACATGAGGAGAAATAAATAATCTGGACAATCTCCAACTATTAAAGAAATTGAATCAACAATTAGTAAGCTTCCAAACAGAAAGTACAGGGACCAGATGGGATAACTGATGAATTCTAAAAAACATTTAAAGAAGAAATGCTATCAATGCTCTACAAGCTCTTCCAGAGAATAGAAGCACAGTGAACACTTCCTAGCTCATTCTAATAGACCGGCATTACCCTAATACTATAAAACAAGGTCTAGAAATTGCTAGGAAGGAAAAGACTACACGCCTTGGTGAAAGAGTGGCAGGGAATCTGTAGCATTTTAATTTTACTCTTAACAAAACAACTGTGACTTTGTATTATAATTGCCTGTTTACTTGAATGTCTTATCATATTTAACTATATGCTGTTTAGGGATAGGGTCGGTGTCTTGGTTATTGCTCTATCCTAATAGGAGTCAACCACTGTTTGTTCAATGAATGAATGAATAAAGTAGTGAGTGAAACAATGAGCATAAGATTACCTTCAAAAAGTTTAATTGTGTAAGGAGTACAGATTTGTGAGGGCTTTTTTTGGTCTGTATTTGTTAAAAATGAAACATACTTGAGCATGTTTACAAACAGAAAAAAAAGAGCTAATAGGGAAAGCAGTTGAAATTACAAGAAAAGGAAAAGATGGTGGGTAGAGCAAGTTCCATGTAAAATCAAAACAACATGATACATGGCTATGTGGTAGAATTCATCTTGGGAAAAAGAAGAAACATGTCCACTGACACACAAGGATACAGGAAAGGCTGTGTATAGTGGAGAGAAGCTTGTGAGCAGAGGGAAGGGTAGTGGGGGTAGGGGGGCAATTATGCCTGATACTTTATGACATCAAGTTAAGTAAAATAATGGAAGGAAAATAGAACTTCATTCTAGCTCTAAATGCCCTAATTTCGTTCAGTGATTTATTCATTCATTATTGATACATGTCAGCTATGTGCCAAGTATTGTAGCACTGTGCTATGGGCTACTGATTTCACCAACAGTGAGAGTGAATACATCAATTCCTGAATTTTTTGAAGGACTCTTCAATCTTGAATATAGAAATTATTTTTTAATTCTGGTTATTTGGAAGCAAAATGGATTATTGAAAAGTGTAATGTACCTCACCAATAACCGTCATTCACCCTTCCCATTATTCCCGTATAGTAACAGAAAGCCACAGAGAAATTTAAAGGTGATAGTAGCTTCAGAAAGAACATAAGGGGGAAAAAGTAGCACTTTTAAAGTAAAAATGAATATAGTAAATTCTACCTCCTAGAATTCAGAGTCAGAAAACAGTTTACCTCCCCTAATGAGCTCTTTTTTAAATTTCTTCTGTAATTTGTTGATTAAACAATGTTTCTTTTTTTTCAATTAGCAGGAAGACCATCACTTAATTTAGAACATGATTATAATAATTATCCCATCCTGAGTATCTGATACATATATACCTTTGTTCTTTCAATTTGATTTCTGGAATTTATATATATATAATATATACATAAATCTAGGGACTGAATAGCATAGTGAACCTGTAAGTAGTTGAGGATTGTGGTTAATAGTACAAATACAAGAATGTTCTTCTATGAACTAGAACAATTATACATCACTATTACAAGGTGGTAAGAATATGGAGATGCATGGGAAAAATACAATTAATGTAACTTATGGACTGTAGTTAGTAACAATATTGTAATATTCTTGCATCAACGTCAAAGATGTGTTAATAATAGGGGGATATGGAAAAATATGCAAAATATATGCTATAGACCATAGTTAGTGGTAATAGTTTGATGATGTCCTCTCATAATATTTAACAAATGTATCACAACAATGCAATGGGTTGGTGGAGGGGTGTTGTATGGGAATTCTGCACATTGTGCATGATTGTTTTATAACTTCACAACTTCTCAATAAAAATATATATTACAAATATAAATATATACACATTTATTTATTGCCTTGTTTGGATTAAGTGTGGAATTTTTTTTAAAATTGCTTTGAAAGTAAGCATGATGTACATTAATTTTTAAAGAAATGCTGAACACAAGTAGTAGAACGAGCTGGCCACTAATATAGTCAATCCATCAGCCCTGAAGCAATGCTTATGTTAATACAACTCCATCAAACTGAACATATAAGAAAAATGGATGAAAATGGGGCAGTTACATAGTTGCTATAGGTCACGTAAGAAGTTAATATATGGAGCTCTCAAGAATAGTAAAATGAAGAAATGCTTCAAGAGTTATAGAACTCACTTAAGGCAATTGAAAAAGAGCTACCCCATGCATCAAACCATATCTTTACACAAATGTTAGTCTGATCCTTTATAATCTATAAGTTACTGACTCTTGTACATATCCCATTCAATTATAGGCAGAAGAGATTGCCTGAGGCTTTGGCTGCAAACCACTCTAAAGACAGAGACAATTCACACAAACCATGAATTCATTTATTCAACAACAATTTATTAACAACTATGAATTGGGTATTGTACAAGGAATTAGGGATATGTCAGGAAAGAAAAGGACATGATCTTGTCCTCATGCTGTTAGAGACTAATAAAGGAGCCAGATATTGGGTAGGAGGGAATGAAAGTGAATGTTGGCCCCAAATATATGTCCATATCCAAATATATGGGACCTGTAAATATTACCTAATATGCAATTATGTTAATGAGGAGCTTATTCTAGATTATCCTGGGTGGGGCCCTCAATGGCATCACATGTATCCTTATGAGAGAAGAAGAGGGAAATTAAATAGATACACAAAGAAGAAAGTGATCTGAAGATGGAGGCAGAAACTGTAGTTACATGGCCACAAGCCAAGGATTAACAAAAATGCTGGCAGCCATTAGAAGACAGAAGAGGCAAGCAATGAATTCCCGCCAGAGTCCAGATGGAGTGTGGCCTTGCTAACACCCTGATTTTGGACTTCTGGCCTCTAGACTACGAAAGAATAAATTTCTGTTGTTTGAAACCACCAAGGTTGTGGAAATTTATTATGAAAGCTCTAGGAAACTAATATAACACACAGATTAATATATAATCCATAATTTTTGACAAGTGCCAAAAATGAAAAGTATAAGATGATATAAGAGTAGAAAATGGAAATCAACTTTTCATTGAGTCTGGCAGGGTAAGGAGAGTGGGGAAAATATAATTATAGAGTCAGTGTGTAGAAATTTTGGCACTCATTTGTATCCATGCTCACACAGAGAAATGCCCTAACAAACACATATCCAAAATGTAAAATTATAGGTAGATACAAATAAATAGGCAGCCTTAAAACTGTTGTGTGAATGTATGTTTTTACTGTGAATATTTGAAATTAATTGAAATGAAGAGCTTGGTTTATTTAGTTATCTCCACAGAAACAATTTCACATGATACTTTTTCATATCAGAATGATTATATTATTCTAAAATTGCCTAGATTAGAATTTCTGGTAATCTCATGGATTTAGTTTAATTTTTTTAATTAAAAAAAATTTTTTAATATATATTTTTAAAGATACTTAGATTACACAAATGTTACACAAAAAATATAGAGATTCCCATACGTGCCATTCCCCATACTTTCCTCACCCTCCCACATAAACTTACATCCTTCATTAGTGTAGCATATTCACTGCAGTTGATAAATGCGTCCTGGGGTATTGCCATTGAGCATGGACCATAGCTCACATTGTAGTTTACGCTGTCTCCCACACAATTCTGCAGGCTATGGGAAGATATTCAGGACAATTTCCAAGTCCCCAAAAAGCCCCTGCATTACACCTGTCTTTCCCTTCCCCTCCCACCCAGGGCCTCCAGTGGCCACTGCCTCCACATAAATGCTGTAATTTCTTCCATTGCTAGAATCACAACAACTCTATAGTAGAATACCAACAAGTCCACTCTTGTCCATAGTTCATTCCCCAATCCTGAGGATTCTGGGATGGTGATGTCCACTCCACCTCTAATTGAGAGGGGGCTCCCATCCCATACAGCCAATGGAGGGGACTCTCTTACTTGCAGTTGTAGGCTCTCTCATTTCCTTGGTATGGTGGTTGTCAATCCTCACCTCCTTGTTAGTTATCCTGAGTGAGTCCAATGAACTGGAGAGTAGGTGTTGCAACTCCACTGAGTCTCAGGGCCCAGCTGGCACATGGACAGCCCAAAGATTCAAGTCTCTTGGATGTACACCTACCAACTCCAGCACCAAGTATAGGTTCAAATAGATGGAACAGATGAACCATGTGTTGGGAAGCCCTAACTAAGTCCAACTCTGCAATTTAGTTTAATTTTTGATCTCTCCAACACTCTTCCTGAAATCCAAATAAGACAAATAGGCTAGCTAAAGAAAAACAAAGTCCACTGATAACATCAATGACAAAACCAGATAATAGGGAATTGCTGAGAACCCGGGAATATAATTGAGGATCTTCAATCCACCAAGAGCAACAGGAGCTGCACAAAATAGTTTTGTGGCAGGAGTGGCAGGAAGTAAAAGGGGACAACCAAAGTATCAAGAAGATGCAGAAGCCAAAAAACAAACAAGGAAAAGAAAAGCAAAAATCACCCAAAATTACTCACTCTCCAAAGTGGAGAACTTTGGGTTGACTAGCAAAACTGGGAAAATCTCTATGAGGCTTCAAGTAGCAAGTGAGGGCAAAATAAACTGAACATGGATATGAAACAAAATCCAGCAATATTTTTCTGGTCTAATCCCCCAAGAAACTCAGAAATATCTATACAATATTCTCTTCCAGAAAAGTAGGGCCTCATCCCAAGGAAAGATCACTGGAAACAATAGTCAAATTGAGCAAGATAGGAACATTGGGGGCATAAAAGAAAGAAGGCTCAATCCTAGAGGTGGAGACTCAGAGGAAAGAGATCCCAGGGAGTTCCGTATCCCTTAAGGCTAATGCCTAAGGATGACACCACAGCTTAGAGGCAAAGAGCATAGCCTGGGGCAGAGCCATGTGCTGAACCAGACTTAACTCTGAGAGACAGAGAAGTGGCTACAGAGAGGGCCAAGTAATGAGTCATTCAAGGTAAGAACAGAGAAAGAAATCCTCAAGATACGATGCTGTGAAAACTGCCTTGACCTCTTCCATAGGAGCCTCCTTGGAGGCATCCAGGAAAACCCATCCTATCTAAACATGGAACACAAAAAAGGGTTGTGATCTAACAATTTAAGGAGTTATTACAAGAAAAATAAAAATAATGAAAGTAAACCAAATAAAGGTCCATCAGGCAAAATAAATGTGAGCTCAAAGCAGATGAAAACCTCTTACTTAATATTTTTAAAGGATCTTAAATAAATTAAGAAAATGTTTGAAGTCTTGAAAGAACAGCAAAAGTCATAAATAGAAAAGCTTAAAAATTATCTTCAGACAACAAGCTGTAAAAAGGATGCTTACAAAATTTTTAAAAAATATTAGAAAAATGATGTTTTAGAAATAAAGACAAACTGAGAGGAAATAAATGAACAAATAAATACAAAAGAAAATAAACACAATCAAAAGCACAGAAAGAAAATAAAGAATAGAAAAGAGATAGGTAAAAATACACAGAATAAAAGAATTTAAAAGATTGTTATCACTAGAAAAAGAGATAGATATGTTAGGCAAGAGACCCCTAATGTACATGTTCTTGAAGTCCCCAGAAAAGAAAACCAAAACAGCAATTTGTAAATATTTAGAACTCTAATTCAAGAAAATTTTCCTGTATATATGTAATATTTATATTGAAAGGACATTCCACAATTTGAAGTTGTGACTCAGAATATTCAATACTAAACATATTCCAATAAAATTATTGGGCTTTAAGAAACATATTCCAATAAAATTTTTGAGCATCAAGCAGGAAGTCCAAATCAGTCTTTATCAGTAATATTTTAATTGAAACAATATTCTCATGGAAATATTGTAAGCCAAGGATTTTATCTTTAGCTAAAATATTCTTTAAGTGTAAAGGCCACAGAAAACTTGTTATGAATGTGCAGGGATCTACCACACACCAACTTTCAAGGGACTACATAATTATTATGAAAGGTTCTGCTTAAGTCTGGGGTAAATATTAAATTTAGGTAACTGAAGAACAAATACTAAAAAATGGGGAAAACATAGACAAAACCTAAAGTAAGTGTTATAAGCTCGGACAATGTAGAAATGATTTAACTAAATGCAAATGGAAGGGCAATAATATAAAATAGAATAAAGTCTCTGAATTATTGTGGATAAAACTATATCACTTGAAACTGACAAATCAAGTAACGTATTGATTTCAGACTCTGAGCAACAAATTACTGAGCATGAGAGAGGGAGAAGAGAAGAAGCAATTAATAACTAAATTCAATGAAACATTTTAGAAAAACAAGAGACAATATCTAAATGTCTAAATTAAGAGATAACTAAAGGTAGTATATAAAAGTATTTGTTTGGGGGAGCAGATGTAGCCTGCTTCCCATGTACAAAGTCTGAGGTTTCAGTCCTAGTACCAACTAAAACAAACAAATAAACAACAAAAAAAACAAACTTTCACTCGGGAGCAGGTGTAGCTCAGTGGTTGAGCACCTGCTTCCCATGTGTGAGGTTCTGGGTTCAATCCCCCATACCTCCTAAAAAAAAAGTATTTGTTTAGTGATAATCACTAAAACAAAAATATAGACCTTCCTAAATACCACAGAATGAGAAAGAAACAACAGTCCATACAGTGTAAATATTTATTTTGTAAATTATTTATAACATATAGTTTATATTTATATAGTGTATGAAATATAAAACAATATGACAAACCAAGACCAAATCAACCATATTCTTATATGTAAATGGATTGAATCATCTATAAAGAAAAAATATTTTAGGTTCATTGAAAAACCCAATCTAGTGCTGTATAAAGAAACACTCATCAAATGAAATAAGTCACAAACCTTAAAAAATAAATGCCTTTTATTAAAAAAGGACTAGACAAATACACGCCAATAAACAAATCTTTAAAATCTCTTCCAGACCTAGATAATATCAAGTGAACCAAAGAAAAGTAAGGATATAGGAGTCCCTGCACCCAAATATTAGAAGATATACTTTCTTTTCAAGTGTAAATGGAATATATAGAAACAGAAATTGATTATTTATTAGTAAAAAAAAAATTCAAAATATTACAAAAATAGTAGTAATAAAAGAATTTTGTTCTGAACCTAATACAATGTAACTAGAAAATAATAATAAAATTTAAACACCCCGAAACCAAAAGACACTTCCACCAAGGTAGATAGATAGATAGATAGATAGATAGATAGATAAAGAAACTTATATTAAACAACCCTGGGGTCAAAAGCAATATACAGAACAAAATTGTAGAATTTCTAGAAAATAACAAATACAAAATATGTCAGAATCTGTGGGATATAGCTAAAAAATTCTTGGAAGAAAATTACTGGCATTAAATATAAATAAAATTGTATAAGAACTAAATGTTTAATCCAAAAACCTAGATAAAGAATGGCAAACTATAACAAAATATAACAAAAAGAAATAACTAGTAAATATAAAGGCAAAAATTAATGAGTTAGAAAACAGAAATAACAGAAAATACATACACACATATACAGATAATTGGCTTTTATGGAAAAAAAAAACCCCAACAAAATGGATAAAACATTAGTGTGGTGGTTTGAAACTGTATGTACCCTTGAAAAACATATTCTTAAAGTTAGTCCATTCCTGTGGGTGTGGATCCATTTTAAGTAGGACCTTTGATGAAGCTCTGTTGGTTAAGGTGTGATCCACTTCATTCAGGATGGGTCTTAACCCTCTTACTGGAGTCCTTTATAAACAGAATGAATACAGAGATAGAGAGAGAGAAAGTCACCGAAGCAAGAAGCTGAAAGCAACAAAACCCAGACGAGAAGGGAGAGTCAAGCAGAAACTGCCCTTTGCCTTGCTATGTGGCAGAGGAAACAAGGATCTCTGGCAGCCAGCCTTTAGGAAGAAAGCATTGTTGTGATGAAGCCTTGATTTGGACATTTTCCTGGCCTCAACCATAAGAGGGTAAATTCCCATTGTTCAAGTCAACCCATTTCATGGTATTGCTTTGAGCAGCTTAGGAAATTAAAACAATTAGATAATGTAATTTTTTAAAAAGTTAGAGTGGAGAATATAAAATATCAGGAATAAAAAATAACTATTAAAGTAGATTTTAAAAATCATAAGCAAAATTAACTCCCGTGGAGACAGAATTTATAAATACACCAATTACCGCTAAGGAAATTGAAAATGCTCCCCTACAAAAAAGCACAAGGTCTAGATGGTTTCACAGGGGAATTGTGTGAAATTTTAAAATAAGATAATCCCAAAGGTATTTAAAGTATACCACAGTGTGGAAAAAGTCTCCAAATTCTCTTTAAGAAGTGAGTATAATATTGGCACCAAAGCCTGAGATTGCACAAGACAAATTTTACTAATGATACAAAAAATATTAAATAAAATCTTATTATATAGAATCCTAAAATACAATTAAAAAGAGAATACATCATGACTAAGTGAGATTCATTTCAAGAATGCAACGGGCTTTCAACATCAGGAAATTTCTTAGCATCACTAATGATATTCACAGAGTTGAGAAGAACATGCCATTATCTCCACAGATGATGAAAGTGCTTCTTTAGTGTTTTCTGGTGAAATTTTTGCCAAAGTAGTATCCAGTGGGTACAATTTCAAGAAATAAGGAGAGACTTTGCTTGTCTGCAGATGTCACCAAGATGGGGGATGTTGCTGGCACTTTAGAAATCCAAAAGTGACATAAAATGTTTGTAGATACCATGGAGTCACAAAAATCAACATATACAAAGAAAGTTTTATCTCTTGAGATGCTGTGTAAACTGACACAATGTCCATTCACAGCAGGCATACAAGACCAGGGAAGTAAACTCTCTTAAACTTTAGCATGGCTCAACTCCTTTTGGGGGTCATGGACATGCAGGACAGGGTACAGACTGAAATCATGGAAAGAGCCCTGAAATGAGAATCAGAAACCTGGGCTCCAGTTGGCCCTACCGCTGATGAGTGTGTGATCTTCAGCTGGTCACTTACCCTCTCTGGGCTTCAGGTGCTTCATGTGTGAGGGAATTTCTTAGATCACTTCTAACTCTTAAATTCTATATTTATTTAAATGAGTGTTAAGGAACTAGGAAAAGTTGTAGGTAATGCAACAAATAAGTTGAAAGGAAAGGTAGAGAGAAATCAGTTTGATAAATAAATGAAAGCTCTCCAAGTAGTTTAGCCTGAAATATAAAGGCAAAAGTTTAATATATCTGCCCCCTGATGTTGTTCTTCATTTTCAAAGTCAACTTAGCACAAGGAAATTCACTTTCTGAAGCTTGTAAGAACCTAATTCCAACTGTGATAATTCCAGAGCTAAGCTCTGGGTACAGCTCATTCCATAGCACTTCTCAAACTGTCTGTCTAAGGTACCCCTGATGCTTGACAAGAAAGAATCAAGCTCACCCCAAGGGAACCAAGACACAGGGACAGGACACTGATGACAAAATGAAAATATCTTTAAAATCTCCTTATTCATTTTTAAGAATGAAATACTATTTAAATTCTACCCATTAATATCTGGATGTTTGTCTTAATTATAAATTATACTTTTAATCACTATACCTGGATGATGTGGCTCCCATATTCTGAATGTACCCGGTTGCACACCTCCCAAGGACCCCAGTGCATAACCAGTTGAGAAAAAGGACCAGGCCACTCACAGGCTGGGCAGAATCTCTTGGGGATCTAGAGGACAGAAAGGAGGGGAGCTAAGAGGCAAATTATGTCGGTGGCATTATTCTTGTTCTCAGTCTGGGTCCTCTCCTGTGTAAGGGCTGAGAAGCTTTTCTCAGCTTCCACTTAGTCACTTAGTCATGCCTGAGATGGCTACGGCGGCCACAAAATCTCCCCAGTTTGTGTTCACATACCTTGTCCTCAGGAGTAAATCCAGTGAATGTGTTAGTGCCCATTAAAAGGAAGTAGATGTTCAAGGGACGCAAAACCCAATCTTTCTGTCCCTACCTGCCCTTGTGTTTTCTAGCTCTGTCCTCAAATGTAGAGAATCCAACTAGTAAAAATTCTTACTAGGATTCTGGTGTGTTCTTAATAAAGCATTTTGAATCCTTTGGCTGATTTCATTCTACCAAAGACAAAATGAAGATGAGCCTCCTTCCAGATTTCATGCAGAAGGCCATGCCCCAGCTAACCTTGAACCATCTCTGGTTATCTCTGGGGTCCAGTTTCTTGCCTATAAAATAGTCTGGGATAAAAATGATCTCTAAGTTCCCCTCCCCAAATGGTTACATCTGTGCTACAGAGTTTCCACCCCCAACTCCTACTCTAACCTACCTCCAAAGACCTACACAATATTCCTGCTTCAAACAACAGAGGTGGGCACTTGACCCAGAATAGGCCAATCACAATACCCCAAACCCTGATCACAGTGATTGGTCCAAGTAGAGGGCCACTAGCCTATTCCAGAGTCCTTCCTTGGAATTTGTTGAGTAGAAGCTGAAAAAGAGAGACTTTGTTTCCTCATTGGTTGCCAAGCTGTTAGAACATGGCCCTGGAAGTTGCCAGTAGGCATGACCCAAGCTGTAAGGAAAAGGGCATTCCATAAGAGGAGAAAATGAGGTCAAAAAGCAGAGAGAAGCAGAGATGAGAGACAGGCAAAGATAGCTGGTGGTTTTCAAGATTCCAGTTTTATTTTCTGATGTACTTGATTTCTTCAGTATTTTCTTCAGTTCCACCAGCTACTCATATCCACTTTCAATAAATCCTGTTTATATTTCAAGTGCTTAAACTGGGTTTCTGTCACTTGCAACCAAAAAAATTCTAATGCATATAACTATTCTTTACTAGTGATTTAACTCCTTCTAGGACTCTGGAGAACTAAAGAGTAGGTTATCTCAACTCCTCATTGCAAGGGGTATTCTCTATGTAACCCCCTAATCTAAAGTTAGGGGTTAATAAAGACAAAAGCAATAATAATAACTACTATCATTTGCTGAGAATTTAGTATATATCAGGTTCTATGCTAAGCTCTTTCATGTATTAGCTCATTTAAATCTTCACAACTCTATCAAATAGGTATATTTTTACTTACATTTTGCAGATAAGGAAACTGAGGGTATGAGAGACTCTATAACTTACTCAACTTACTTACTCTTATTCACACAGCTCACAAATAGTAGAAAAGAATTAGAACATAATTTTTTCTCATTCCAGAGTTTTGGTGTTCAGCTACTACTTTATATTGTACTCAATGAGCCTAAATGAGGTAGACAAAATGCTTCCATCAATCTTCTGGGAATTTTTCAAACTGTGAATATGAAGAAGCTTGAACAGTTTTCTACAGCTATTTCAGTAGCCCAGAGGAAATGAAAACTCCTTTGGTGGTTGGTACCTGAGAAGAGAGAGAAGGAGTGAGAGAGAGAGAAAGAGAGAGAGAGAGAAAGAGAGAGATTTCCAAAGAATGTTCCAAGATTTTGCAGGTTGATATAAATTCACGTGAAACAGAAAGAAAGAGAATTTAAAGGCCCATTATTATCCTCATTTGGAGGAACTATTGAAATTAAATATTAAAATCCTGAGGTATCATTATCTTATTCAATTCAATTTTTTTGCCTCCTACTTTTGGAAAGATCAATCTCAAGAGATTGGGAAACATTCTAGGAAATGTTAGGGAATAACCGGAGTGGTTTTAGACCAAAGAAAAAGTATTGCTTTGAGGTAAGTGTCCTGAAATGATTCAAATGATTCACTGTTAAGTCCTACATCCTAAAACCAAGTTAAATTAAAGGAAGGAAATAAAATGAAGGTATCTGTCTATGTTAAATTAAAGGAGATAAAATGGAAGTATCTGTCTATATATGTAGGCTATATATGTCTGTAGTTGCATATAATATACATTATGCTACTATATCACTTTACCATCTTTGTTACAGTCAATAACTCAACAATAACTTTATGCCAACCAAGGGGACAATAAATGGCAGACCTCAGTATATTTCATACTACATTAATGCACTGTTTCAGCCAGCTAACGATCTGCCATCACCAACCTCCCTCCTTTATTAGTGAATCTGAATTTACAGGCAAACTCTTTCCCCTAGTGCACAGAGCAGCTCCTGTGGCTCATAATATGTTGTAGCTTCCCACCTAAATCAGTCATGGTTACAAAGCTTTTAGCTTTTGGAAATTAATCCACTTAACTTTTTCAATATTACTGATTTCCCCTCTCTGAGAAATTAGCTATTTAGTTAGATCTTTTCTCATCCTACCTCATTCCTAACATTCGCTAATTAATTGTATAAAATCTGTATTCTTTATTAAGCTATAACCACAAGACAGCAGGTATCCAACCAATCTTGCTCACAGAATCTAGCAGCATGCCTGGTACACAGTGGATGCTTAATAAACATTTCATGTAGTTTTTACCATTATGTAATCATAAAAATGCCATGCTGGATCACATTAGCAGTTCATTCAGCCATACATCTGTAATCTGACTATCCTATCAACCATTAATTTATTGTCTTCCATGGCCCAGGTACTCTGCTGGTGATATGAAAACAAGCAAGACCGTCTTTGCCCTCAAGTTGCTTACAAGTTTAGAAGGAGTAACGAGACAATTTGCAATGGCTGTAATCCAAAGTAAATAATGTGAGTGTGCTGAAAGAAGTACAAAAAAAGGTGCTACATGAATTCAAAAGAGGTGGATATTAAATCTTACTGTCGCAATCTAGAAAGCTTCCAAGGAGAAAGGTGGCTTTTAGATGGAACTGGGAGGATGGCTAGAAATTTGTGAAAAAGAGAGGAGGAAGGGAAGAAGTAAATCAGAGAGGACAACAGGAACAAAGCCAGAACAAAGCTGAACAAAGGTCACAAGTGTGGTATCTTCTCAGGAAGGTCTGGCAGTGAATCCAATTTACAGGTAGCTTGGGTTGCACAGAGTGAGCAATGGTAGCAAAGTGTGGGAGTTAGCCTGGAGCTACAGATAGAGACCCTGCACACCAGAGCAAGGAGTGAGGAGCTGGGGCTTAAATCAGAAGGCACCAGGGGGCCCCTGAGGGGAGCCCCTGAGGGATTTGGTGCATTACATTCCTCATGACAATGGCTTGTAGGAGGCCCTAGCCACCTGTGAACCTTTGTTCCACCTAGATGGCCCTGATTTCCCTTCAATTGCTCCCTTAAGTAATGATCATGTTTTATAAAGCCAGATATCTACGCCCTCAGTGATGTCTCCATTGCCTTTCTTTTCTCTATTTGCAGTCTCAAAAACGGAATGGCTCACATAAGGTGTGAAACAGTTCACTGTTTTTGCTTGAATTTCTATGCTAGTGGTTTCTTTGGGGGTGAGGGTAGGGTGCTTAAAATCCTTATAAGTACTGTTTCATTTAGTTCTCACAACAATCTAATCAGTCAGGTACTACTCTCACTCCCATTTTGGAAGTTTGAAAAGTAAGGTGATACAACTGGTAAGAATCAGAGACAATTCAAATTCAGGTGTGTCTGGAAGTTCTAACCACTAAACCATGTTGATTCTGTGTAAGAGTTCATTGTTAAGAGCACAAGGGCGAAATGAGATGCTTTGTCATTTGGTTTTCAATGTGCCTACAATTACCTCAATGCTTGAGTGGGATTCATCTAACCAAATAAAAAGAAAAAAAACCTAACAGCGAATAAACAAGTTTATTTTATCTACACACAAAGGACGCACACTGGCCTTGCTCTTCACACTGTCAAATATTTTTAAGTCTGGGAAATTTTCCAAATCTGAGATGCTGCCTTCATTTTTCCCAAACCAAATAATAACAACTGTCTTGCTTCCAACAAAAATAGAATGACAGAATTGTGTTTGCTGCTGTTTTTTATTTTTCCAGATCATATCAGAAAACACAGAGGGAAACAATATTCTCAAAGTATATTGGGCAACAATGCTGATAATACATTTCTGAACAGTGGTAAACATTATGCTGCTCAATAAATATATATTGATTCAGTTGTTTTATTCATTCTTCATGTACTAGAAACACAAAAGTTTATCTGTAAAACACAATAACTGACTCAATATAATATCTGGTCTGATATATTTGCACAGTCATTGAAATTATAGAGATCCTATCCTGAAATAAAATTTTACTTTTGAAAACCAAATGTATTTTTATTGATAAAAAAATGCTCTGAGTTGAAAAGTCAGATGCTACTCAGTTTAAATTATAATTTTAAAAATCCAAACACTTACTATTTAAGAAGCAGTAGATTTGTCACACTATAGCTTTGTAAACCAAGAATCCTAAATGCCAAGTGATATTCTTGGACTCTGGTGACAAAACATATAGGGACATATTTTGGGTTTACATTATATTTGGTCATGGAGGTATAGAAATTAATTTGGAGAAACGATGGTGAATTTTCTGAAAGAATTCTTCAAGGGCAGTAAGAACTTGCTATTGTATCAGAGTCAAATTACCCATGGGAAGCAATAACAAGCGATTCATAGAATTATACCAGCAGTGGTACTGGAGTGCAGTATAGTTGTGTAGTAGCTATTCCAAGGGATTGACCTCAGTGTGGTGCCCGAGTTTCAAAGGCTATACCTGAAGTTCTCCTGGGGGATAAGCTTTGGTGCCCGTGTCTGGCAGCTGTAATCACAAAACCCAAAATCTAGTCAAGCATAGGAAATGTCTGTAGAATGTATATTTTTGAATAACAGATGTTAACTAGACCACCCCATCCTTGCCCTTCAATTTGGCTAAGTGGGGCTTGAGCTCTATTTTTACTATTGGAGTTAGCCCCAAATCCTTCCCACTTTTTCTGAGTTTCGACACCTCTTACTATCTTTGTAACTACTTTATCATTATTCATAGACTTCTTGAGTTGAATGCTTAGTTCATTAATCTTCAATCTTTTTAGTTTCCTAATATAGACTTTTTTTTAATTTTTAAAAATGCATTTTATTATTTGCTGTTTACATGAAAATTTCCTGAAACCAAAAGCAGTCAGAAAGGTTGAAAATAAAAGGATAGAAAGTATATATCAGGAAAACACTAACCAAAAGAATTTTTATTATTGCACTATTAATTCAGTGAAGTGATTTTATGATACAGAGTACTAGTATCTAATGATAAAATAAATTATTTATCAAGGAGAAAGAACAATTCTAAGCTTGTTTGATAGACTTTTAAATCTATAAAATTTCCCCCCAAATACCCTTTTAGTTGCTTTCTCGTTTTAGCCGTGTTCTCATTTTTGCTCCATGCTAAGTATTCCATAACTTCCATTAAGCTTTCTTTTTAACTTATTAAGTATTTAGAATTGTGCTTCTCAGTTTTCAATTGTATTTTAGGGGGAGGGTGATTATTTTGACTATTTTTAAAAATTGATTTCTGATTTATTACATTGTGGTAAAAAATGTGGCTAGTAAAATATTCTTTGGGATTTGTTGAAACTTCCTTTGTTTCCTAGAAAGTGGCTGTTTTATGTTTGCTTAAAAAGAATGTGTATTTTCTATGTTAGGTGCAGGCTTCAATATATTTATACCTATTAAATAAAACTCATTAATTGTGCTACTCAAACTTATTTATTCTTTAGTCTGTTTGGTCTCTCAGTTTCTAAAATCTTCTTAGAGGATATATTAATTTCTTATAATTCTGTCAAATTTTGCTTTATAATATTTTAAAGATGTATTGTTTAATGAATATAAAATCATTGTTATATAAGCCATGTGACATTTTCTAAAACTTTAGTCTAGCCCTATTTTTAACTTCAAGAATGATTATTTATTATTAATACCTATTTAGGTTGACTAACATGTTTTACTGATTTCTTACCTCACCATTGAATCTTTTTTTTATTTAAATTTTTTAAAAAAATTTTAAAACAATTGCAAACCCAGAAAATTTGCAAGTAGAGCTAAAAACTTACATATAACTTTCACTCAGATTCCCCCATTGTTAACAGGAAAATAGTTTTGCTTTATAATAATGTTATTTTTCTAAAACTTTCATGAGTTAGCTATAGACCTGATGTCACTCTACCTTTAAATTCTTCAGAGTGCATTTAGGATCATGAGTTGCATTTACTTGACTTATCTTTTGAATCGGAAATTTCTTAGTCTTTCTGTCTTTTATAACCACGATATTAAGAATGCAGTTCAGTTACTTTGTATAATGTGGTTTTAAAAACTTCAATAAGGTTTTATCTGATATTTCTCCATGATTCAATTAAGGTCATGCATTTTTGGAAGAAATGCCACAGAAGTGATGCTGTGTGCTTTTCCATGCATCATGTCAGGGGGTACATGATGTTGGTTCGTTCCATTAAAGGTGATGTTAACTTTGATTACTTGGTTAAGGTGTATGCCAGGATTCTCCATGGTAAAATCAATATTTTTCTTTTTGTAGTTACTAAGTATTTTGTAGGGAGATGCTTGGAGACTATGTTAATATCCTTTTCCTTAACAAATTTTCACACACTAGAGTTAGCTTCCCTTATTGATTCTTGTCTGAATTGATTATTTCTATGATGGCTGCCAAATGGTGATTTCCTAACTCCATCATTCTGTCTACATTTATTAGTTGGTGTTTCACTCTGAGTAAGAGCTTTCCTTCTCTGGTTCTGGGTACTATTGCCACATAACACACTGCCATAAAATTAGTGGCATAACACAACAACCATTTTATTATGTTTACAGATACATGTAGGTCAGGAATCCAGAAGTGCAAAGTGGAGAGGGATTTCTACTCCATGATGTATGAGGATTTGAGTGGGAAGACTCAGATGGCTAATTGTGACCTGAATAGCCGGGGTCTGGAACAGCGGGGGCTAGAGGATATCCTTCAAAGGTGACTTCTTTACTCACATATCTGGCACCTGAGTTGGGGTGGCTGAACAGTGGGTTATGCTG
Organism: Cabassous unicinctus; assembly: GCA_029593785.1. Lineage (NCBI taxonomy): Eukaryota > Metazoa > Chordata > Mammalia > Cingulata > Chlamyphoridae > Cabassous > Cabassous unicinctus. Next base: position 31,909 of record JAQZBX010020163.1, read on the forward strand.
GGACTACCAACTATAACACCTATACAAGGTGTGCCCTTTTGACTTGGGCTTCTCACAGCACGGCAACTAGGTTCTGAGAGGGAGCACCAAGTGGAGGCTTCTGCAGAGCTAGCCATCCACGGCAATCAGAAGCCTCAGGAGTTGTCCAGCATCATTTCTACTTCGCTCTAGTTAGAAGTAAGTCATGAGGGATCCCATAGCCAAGGGAAGGGGAAATAGATACTACCTCTCAAAAAAAAGAACTTCAATGAATTTTTGGCAAACTTTTTAAATGGCCACACATTTATTTATTCATTTAATCATTTGTTTATTTTCAATAGTATGAACTCATAGATTCTAATTATATTCAATAGGTTAAAAAATCACAATTATTATTTATTATGATGGTAATATTATCCCAGAGTTGATCTCTGTCACATAGCTATCAGATATTTTTATATCTATCTATAGCTATATATAAAACCTTGATTTCCTATCAATACAAATCATCCTAGTCTTCACGCCTACTATATTTGTAAACCCTGTCTCTAAGAGTGAGAAACCTTGCCCTTTATCCTCAATATATATACTTATTTTTTCAATTAAAGAATATACAGAAAGTGGTTCCAGAATTGCTAACCCTTATTATCGAGAAAAACAACTTCTTAACTAGAGTTCATTTATGGTTCTTTTGTTTGCCTGTATGCTGATGTCAAGTAGTAAAAATACTGTGTTTAAAAGTTAAGTGGCTGGGTATTGGGGAGCAGATGTAGCTCAAGTGGCTAGGCACCTGCTTCCCATGTACAAGGTCCTGGGTTCAATCCCCAGTACCTCCTAAAAACAAAACAAAAAAACTTTAATTGGTTGCTCTTCCACAATCACTGCACTTCAGTATGATTAAGTATGGTTAAGTTATTTGAAATAGGTTCATTTTCTTCTGCTTGATGCCCATTTTAGGGTATTTTGCCCATCCTTATTAATTTTATTTTATTTTTCCACATAAGTAAAACATTAATGTGATATCAGAAGTCAAAACTATACCAAAAAGGGGAAAAAAAGATATACTCACAGAAGTGTCACTTCCTCATCCCTTTGACCCTATTCCCACCCACTATACATAATCAATCTCAGATTCTAGTTTATCCTCCTTATATTTCACTTTGCAAAATTAGTAGATATACTCGTTTAATGTTGGAGAAGATGCTGAGAGTCAGAGCATAAAGGGTTAAGCATTTGAAAAGCATGCCTGCTGGAGAAGAAACGATAAGCGAATGTCTCCAAGGTCTCTGTGTACTGCAGACGTCAGTAGGAGGAAGCAGAGCGGGATGAACCCACCACTAAGAAGTTACTGTATAAATTCCTAAGAAAAACTATCTAGTAATACAGG
>JAQZBX010020164.1:0-33222 GCA_029593785.1 Cabassous unicinctus
TGCATGTGTACATTGTGCGTGTGTGCATGTGTGTGCATGTGCACATGTGTGCGCGTGTGCACATCTATGTATGTGTGTTTCTCACTTATTCAGACAGCCACAGCCATCACTGAGTGCCAAGGAGGAGGCAGCCCCTTCCCCTGCAAATAGCCGGCATATGCCAAAGCCAGTCTTGGGAGGATCCACCACTTTATTAATACTTTAGAGAGACACAGAAGGACATATGCTGAACAGTGTTAATGAGCTTTTCAATGGAATTTCTATCTCACTGACTGCTCTGATCTCGTCACTCCACTGCAAAGACAGGGCATCAACTAAATCTTGGGAACTACCATTCGTTCTCTCTGCCATGGGCGAGGGAGAGGCCGGCTGACGTTTATGGGCCAGTTGCCATTTGTTAGACTCTCCAGAATTACCGCATGGAGCCCACCCCACCCCAAGAAGGAGCGACGACACCCCCGGCTTCCAGTAAGAAGCCGCCCTTGGGAGCAGCTGCAGGATTCCGCCAGAGCCCACGAGCAGGGGTGGGGGTGGGTCCTCAGACCCCAGGGGCACCACAGAGGCCCTCACCTGAGGCCTTGCTCTGTGCGGCTCTCTAGAGCCAGGCTTATGCCAACATGAACTTCAGTAGCTGGCTTGACCCAGCAAGGGTTCAGCAGCTGGCCCCCCTCCTCCTGCCTTCCTTTCTTCCAGCACCATCTTTGGGGGACAGGCTGAAATCCAAGCACCCTGCTGGGTGATGGCGAAAGTCCGCCATTTAGGATTCCCATCTTTTCACCCATTTTCTAAATCGAATATTCCCAGGCAGACTTTTAATACCAATAGTATTTATCTTCAGGTAATCTTAGCCACACCAATTAGCTGCTTTGTTCAGCCTTGTTAAGTTTGTTCATCCTGAGAAGTGCTTATTTTGGCAAGTATGAAACTCAATCTGTGATGCGCTCGCTTGTGCCTGGTGCACGGGAAACACCCAGCACACGTTTTAAAAATTCAAATTGCTAACATTTCGTTGAAATATCCTATTTCAATTGCTCAGGGTTTGACCTGCCTGCTGGATGTTTTCAGCTGTCATCTCTTCGTCTTCCCATGCGGCGCGGCCCCTCCCCACTGCTGCCAAGGAAGCCAATGCTGCGGCTTCGTCTCTCTGGAGGGGCAGATCCTGCACACTCGCAAGCCCCTGAGCGCTTAGCGGGGAAAGAAAGGCTCCCCTGGAGGGTGGTGGCCCTGCGCCGCTCTGCCTCTGGTTTCTTTCTGTGGATTGTGTGACAACAGCACGTCGCCGCCTCGAAGGCTCAATGTGCCACTGCAACCTGTTTGCGAAAACGTTGTCAGACTCCACAAACTCACGGTTCTCTGAAATGCTCCATCTAAGGGAGCATCTTGGGGAACAGGCCAGTCTGGTGCTCCCCGGTGACCCGCCGGGAGCCTCGTCCTTGAGACGGAGGCACCTTCCTCTAGCGAGGCAGGCAGGGACAGGAGCACTGCACCTGGACTGCTTGCTGCTGGCCACTCCCTGCAGTCTGAGGGGACACGCGGCCGGAGGCCCCGTCCTCGGCTCCCAGGACGGCAGCGCGGGCACAGCGTAGAGACGGAAGCTTCTGGAATGCCCTGCAGAGAGGCCCTCTCTCCTTGGAAGACAGCTCCAGCAAACAAGGCCAGAAACGGGGCACCTAGTACCTGTGAAACCGGGCCTCACCTCCTTCCAGCTTCTCTTCCTAAAACCGCAGAATTTTAGAGCCAAGAGAAACCTGAAAAGTAATGAAAAGTTACCATTCTACCCTAACTCCTCTTTAACAATGAAGGAAACTAAAGGTACGTAGAGGGTCGTGGGTGTTTAATTCCAGGACTGATTCTTAAGTCTTCTAAGCCACGATATTGACCGTGTCCTCTTAAAAACTCTCTACAGGTTACCATGGAAACCATTGACCATGTTTGGTGGTTTGGACAAGTTACTGTTAAACCCTTGTTCACTACTACCCTCAACTAACTGGAAACATTTCCCCACATTTTTACGGAAAGGCAAACAACAGTGACAAGGTGGAAGAATCAATTCAGCACGTTTATTCAAAAATCCCATATTTTTACATGGAATTACCTGGATTCAGTCTAGCTTTATCATAATTGCAAAAATTTATATTAATAACACCTGAGACTTCAAGGTCATCAAATATTTGACTAAATTAAAATATCATAAAAGATTTTTCAATGTCTCCTCAGCTTGCCTCTGCATTCAATGAACAAATTATCATACTCCCTGAGAACTCTGGTTAATAGGCATTTTTGACAATGGCTTTCTTATTTTCAAAATTCCATACCCTTATTTTTAATACACCTTAAAGAAATATGTAAAAATAATACATCTTGCCATTGTCATCCAGGAAGTCTGCTTGATAATCCTCATTTACCATTTCTTAAATATTTGTTAAATGATCATAAATGATTCCTTTGTTAAATTATCATAAACAAAGGCCCCATTCCTAGAACAAATTTTATCCTGAAATCTGGACTAGGTCTTACATTATTATTGTGGAGATGGGAAGCTCCATGCCTCCCTGAGGGTCCTGGCTGGCCAGTGTCAGGGCCGAGGGGCAAACCAGACCAGCAGCTCCACCTTACATTCTCAAGGGCTGGCCAGTGAACCAGGAACCACATCCTTCTTCACCAACTCAGCCTTGGAAAAATCAGCTTTGCAATATTTCTAGAAAAGAGGTACCGAATGTTATGTTCAGTGAGCCAAACGTGCATATAATAGTCAAATTCTTTTTCTTGCCTTAGGAATATTGTATAACATAACTCTAGGGAAACGTGAATCTTAGAAATTTCATTTATATAAACTTTTCTGTGACTGGGAAGAAAGGCAATGACTAGATTTCTTTATTCTAATTTGGTGAGACAAATAAAAGCAAACCTCTATAAATTTAGCTAATAATTTGGGCATCTCCAGTTCTAAAATTGAATATGTGTCTTGCTTCAAATTCTTAGAGTAATTTCTGCCCCTTTCTGTAAATATCAAGATTCTCAGTGAATGCTTATTTATTAATTTCATGCATTTGTTTATATTATTTGAGATATTTATGCCAGAAAAACTTTACCTGCACAATAATATAAGCATTATTTTACAAATCACTTTATTAAGCAGATAAAGAATTTTTCAGAATATTCAAGAATGTGCTACCAAACAGACCTCTGTCTACATCCAAATATATAAATGTAGTTATATTATTTAAACCAAAGTCTTCAAATACTAGATTTATACAACATATTGTATAGAATGGTAGTTTTTAAAGTTTTTTCCATGTTGTCTTAGATCAATTTCAATACATTACATATTCCTAGTGGGCTGCACAGATTGACAATCAAAATTTAAATGATAATGACAGTGGGTTAGAAAGCACTTTAGAGTTCAAATGTGTTCAGTAATATTATTATAGGGCAGACCTTGAAACAGCCATAATATTTAAGATCATTAAAGTAGGAATAGAAGGGAACTCCCTCAACATGATAAAGGGTGTTTATAAGAAACCCACAGCTAAAATTACAGCCAACATTATAGCCTTGTCTTGTTCCTTCAAGATCAGGAACAAGACAAGGATGCCCCTATCACCACTGCCATTCGACATTATCCTGGAAGTGCTAGTCAGGGCAATTAGGCAAGAAAACTAAATAAAAGTTAACCAAATTAGAAAGGAAGAATTAAAATTTTCCATATTTGTAGATGACATGATCCTATGTATAGAAAATCCTAAAGAACCCATTAAAACATATAGAGCTAATGGACAAATTCATCCAAGTGGCAGGCTAGAAGATATCAACATACGAAAATCAGCTGTTGTGGTGGTTAATTTCATGTGTCAGCTTGCCTAGATTATGGTGTCCAGCTGTTTGGTAAAGCAAGCACTGGCCTGATGGTTACTGTGTGGCTATTCTGTGGATTTAAATAATCAGTAAGTTGATTGATTCTATAGCTGATTCCATCTACAATCAACAAAGGAGACTCCTTCAGCAATAAGAGACATCTCATCCAATCAGGTGAAGGCCTTAAAAGGAGACGTGAATTCCATCTCTACTTCAGCCAGCCAGCTTCTCCTAGGGAATTCATTGAAAGCTTCATTTGGAATTCCCAGCTAGCAGCCTGCCTTATGGAATTTAGACTTACCAATTCCCATGTTCATGTGACCCAAATCCTGTAATAAATATCTTAGTTATTATAGTTTGTTTATTATTATGGTTCTGTTTCTCTGGAGAACCCTGATTCCTACAGTTGTATTTCTATAGCTAGCAATGAGCAACCTGAAAATGAAATTAAGAAATAAATTCCATTTATAGTAGCACCAAAAAGAATTAAATGCTTAGAAACAAGTTGAACCAAGGAGGTGCAAGACTTGTACACTGGAAACTACAAAGCCTTGCTGAAAGAAATAAAAGAAGACCTAAATAAATGAAAGGACATATTCATGGATTGGAAGATCTAATAGTAGGATGGTAATACTACCCAAAGCAATCTACAGATTCAATGCCATTCCTATCAAAATCCCAATGGCCTCTTTTGCAGAAATGGAAGAGCTGATCCTAGAATTCATGTGGAATTGCAAAGGAGACTGAATAGCCAAAGTGATCTTAAAAAAAGAGAGCAACGTTCCTAATTTCTAAACTTACTACAAAGCACCAAAAATCAAGACAGCATGGTATGGGATTAAGGACAGACATATAGATCCATGGAATACAATTGAGAGTCCGGCAAATGTCTATGCTCAATTGATCCTTGACAAAGTCTCCAAAACCTCTCAGTGGGGAAAGAATAGTCTATTCAACAAATGATGCTGGGACAACTGGATAGCCAAATGCAAAAATGAAGTTGAGACTCCACTTCACACCATATAAAAAATTTAACTCAAAATAGATCAAAGACATAAATGTAAGAGCTAAACAATGACTCTCTTAGAAAAAAAGAGGAAAATCTTCATGACTTCAGCTTTAGGAATGGACTCTTACATATGAAACATAAAGCACAAGCAATGAAAGATAAAATAGATAAATTTGACTTCATCCAAATTTAAAACTATTGTGCATCAATGGACACCACCAAGAAAGTGAAAACACAATCCCCCAAATGGGAGAAAATATTTGCCAATCATAGATCTGATAAGGGTCTGTGTCCAGTGTATATAAAGAACTATTACAACTCAACTACAAAAAGGCAAATAGCTAATTTAAAAGTGGACAAAAGACCCAGACATTTCTCCAAAGAAGATATCCAAATTGCCAATAAGCACATGAGAGACGCTCAATGCCATTATTCATCTAGGAAATGAAAATCAAAAGCACAATGAGATCCACTTCACACCCACTAGGATGGCCATGATTAACAACAACAAAAACAGGAAATATAAAGTGTAAAATGGCACAGCCACTGTGGAAACCAGTTTGGTGGTTCCTCAAGAAATTAAATGTAGAATTACCAGATGATCCAGCAATTCCATTCCCAGGTATATCCCCCAAAATTTGTACATGAATGTTCATAGAAGCACTACTTACAATAGACAAAGGTAGAAAACTCCCAAATATCTATCAACAGATGGATATCCAAACAATGGAACTCTGTTCGGCCATAAAAAAGGAATGAAGTATTGATACATGCTACACCGTGGATGAACCTCAAAATTATTTTGCTAAGTGGAAGCCAGACACAAAAGGCACATATTGTATGATTCCACTTACATGAAATATCCAGAATAATTAAAACCATAGAGGCAGAAAGCAGATCCGTGGTTACCAGGGGCTGGGGTAGGAGGGCATGAGGGTGACTGTTTAATGGATATGGGGTTTCCTTTTGGGATGACAAAAATTTTTGAAACTAAGTAGAGGTGGTGGTTGCACAACTTTGTGGATGTACTAAATGCCACTGAACTGTGTGCTTTAAAATGATTAATTTTATGTTACGTGAGTTTTACCTCAACACAAAAAGAGATAAAGTATCAAATCAATAGCTAGCCTAAAATAAATAGGCAGAGAGTCACAAATATGTCACTAAGCACTGTAGGTGGGACTGGGAAACATTTGTTTTAAATATATCTTAGGAATTTAGAAAACAACAGCATTGTTTCCTTATTCTTTCATAAAGATAAAAACCTTGGGCTATGGAAACCCAACTGAAAGCCCTGGAGCTGCAGTAACTAAAAGTACACATATAAGAGAAAAATTCAGAATGTTCCTCTGACAACTCAAGCGGCCTTTGACTGTGTATCTGCCAATGGAAATGGTGGGAACGGTTAAAAATAGACACAGTTAAAGAATCATAACAAATGTTAGGGACATGCTTGTAATAAGATTAAGGTTGAATTAGAAAGATAAGTGCTTTTCCTTGTTTACACTAATATTTGTTCCAGCCCAATAAAAATAGGAATTAACATTGTGCTTAATTTTATCAGAATTTTATTGGTCATTAACTAAATATTTGGGGACAGAATGTATTGGCTGTGCACAGAATTTGAGGCCCATATCTAGCTGTGATCTTGTCTGATTTAGCCATTCTGAGCCTCAGTTTCCCCAAATGCAAGATTGGGGGTAACAGTGTGTCCTTCAATTGTGTGGGAGGAGGATAATATGAGATAATATCTATGAAACAGCTCCTGAGCATACAAAGAAACACCCAAATATCCAAAAACTGCCCAAATGAGGACTTTGTTTAATATTTACACCATTTTTAGTTTTTTTTCCTGGAGGGAGAGGGAATTACTAAAGTTTTTAAAATGGCATTCTTCTAAGGCAGAGTACCATGAAGCTTGGATACGGAGCCTTTTCCTATGCTTTAAGGAGAGGGCAGTGCTGTACATGCTTACGAAACTCTTCAGACACTTAAAAGATTATCTTAAAGGGTCATCGCCAAACAACCACATTCCTACTGCCCCTTCTCATGGATATAATTTTCTAATTATTTAATCATCTAAGAAGATGACAGCATTAAAAATTGGGAGTACAGATTCTCCCTTTTCCCTGTCATCTGGAGCAGGATACCAGCCTTAGTCCCCTTCCATTTGCACAATGAAGAAGACTCAGTTATCTCCTAGGAGTAAGGCGAGTATTCGTACTTTTTCAATACGTTGGAACTGAGGTTTATAAAATGAGTAAAGACATATTGTGATTTTTTTTATCATTCTGAAATCATTTTGTTGGTAGAAGATGACATTAAGAGAGAATTCATTTAATTTAGAATTCATCTTTTAAAACCAGTGGACAATAGGGGTATACTTATGATCCAGATCATGAATTCCAAAGGAATGTAAATACTGGTTTTTAAATGCCCATCGTGGTGGAGTCTTTGAGTTAAAACAAGTAAGTCGTGACATGTTGTGATACATGAAGTTTTAAATTATTAACTTGTTAGCAACTCAAAGTGCTTAAAAAGAGAGGGTGGTGAGAGAAACTAAGACTTCAGGTTATTTCTTTGGCATTGTATTTTGGTCCGATAATCCCCACTTAACCTTTCTCAGATAATGAATACGATCTTTGCGGAGACGGCTTGCCCATCACGACTTGCTCATCACTGTCTTTGCAGGTAGATAGTGCCACCAGAGTTTAAAAGCTGAATGCACACACCAACTGGTTCATCACAATTTAAAAAATGGCAAATAACTTTGGCTATAACTCACAGTTGGAGAAAGTTTTCTCTTCTCATGGTTTCTAAGCAGGCAAGCCATCCGCAGCCCACAGTGCAGCACTGTCCAGCAGAGATCCAGCGTCAACCACACACAGCCACAGGAGCAATCACAGTTTCCTAGTAGCCACATTGAAAGAGGAAAAGAGGTGGAATTAATAGGAAAACATTATTCATTTTAATTATTTTCCATAACGTAAATATACTTTAATATAACATACTCAAAATATGTATTTTAAACATGTAATCAATTTAAATTGAGTTTTTTGCATGTTGCTTTGATTTAAACATCTTTAAGTGTGACGTTAACCACATCTCAATGTTCAGTAGGTACATGTGGCCAGTGATTCCTGAATGGGAAGCTCTAGAGTGCTCGCTTTCTCCAGAGCAATCACCTGCTAAGCTGAGATCAGCCCCTCCGCAAGGCAGGTACAAGCGGAACTGCTCTAGGGGACCCCTGTGGAGAGAAGGGGCTTGCAAGCCCCTCCTCGCCTTGATAACGTGACTAACTAGCAGTGAAGAAACTGGCTGACAAACGCAGAGGTGCAGGGGCTACCTGTTTGTGGACTGGAAGGAAAGAAGCCTGTTTGCTTTCTGGGAGGTTTTTTTTGTTTCTGGTGGGGAGGTAAGGTGTGAGCGAGGAGAGAGAATCCTGACGTCACGGTGAGGGTGGAGAGAGAGAGGTTAACAAACAGACATCTGTGTTTGGGAGAAAATGTGATGTTAGCTGTATATCACGTATTCTGAGGCCAGCAGGGAATATCAGATGTCAAGCATCTCATCTTCAGGGGCAGAAGGGCTGCCGACAGCCCTTCCTCCCTCTCCTTCATTCTCCACAGTGCCTAGAGGTTAACGCAGATGTTAAATCTGAAAACGCAGGCAAAGGATCGCTGCCAAGCATGGACCTCGTTTACAGTGTGGTAACAGATGATGTGAGCGACTGGCCGTCTGAAACGCTCTGGGCTTAGCTCTGTCCAAATGCTCCATTAACTTGTTTGCTCTTTCGGCCGAGTGGTCTTCAGTGAGGGCTGCCCTCAGCACTGGGAGCTCAGTGTGAGAAAGCGGTTCCTGCCAGCGCAGCCTGTCATGGAAGGGAGACCAGTTGCCATTTACCTCCAATCTGGTAAGTGCCATGGAATAAGCGGTAGCTGGACAGCAAGAAAAGGCTGTCCAGTAGGGTGGTTAGGATCCACACCCTGGCACAGAGTTTAAAAAGCACTGGAGTCAGCCAGGTGGAGACGGTCACGCCCAGCAGAGACTCGAGGGCCCAAGCAGGAAAGAGGGAGTAACAACTACGGAGGCTCAGCCTTGCAAATCCAGAGCTGTGGCCACGCACCCGCCGCGTGAACTTCAGAGGAGAGCCGGCCTCCAAGAGCCCTGGTTTCCTTCTGGAAGGAACAGTGGCACCACATGCTCTGGCATCTCAGGATTGCCATGTGGGTTAAATGAACTAACGGGCAGAAAGTGCTGCCTATGGGGCCCGGCACAGGTTAAGCATTTGCTAGGGGTGGCTGGTGTTTGAGTACTTGGGTCAATATACGTTCTGAATGCAGAACTCAAGGCTATCATTGTTAATACAGGATTTCAAATTTTGAGTTTAAGCTACAGTCTCCTGAGAGTAGGTAACTCAAAGGGCAACGAAGGTGCTGTCAACTCAGCTGGCTATATGCACTGCACAAAACAAAGAGCTTGTCCCTTGAATGTAACAAAAAAATGTGTTTTTGCAATAAGTCCCCCTAAACTCTTAGCAGCTTGGAGAGCATTTCAGATTACACAACGGAGGCATATAGTGGAGCAAGGGATTTGGCCCAACCAAATTCTTCCTTGTCCTCAAGAACCACATTTGAAAGACGGGTGGTTGATGAAATTCTGCTACTTTTTAAAAATAAGAGTTTACTCCAGATGGAATATGCTACCTTATGAAGTTCATGTGAGCCTAATTCTGCCTTTTGTTGCTCTGCTGGCTCTCTCTCATGGTGGCTTATTTTCTTACGTGTTTTGTGATCTTGGAATGGGCGTTCACGTTCAGCAAGGCTTGTGATGGTTGAGTTGAGGGCACATCCCTCTAGACAGGAACCTCATTCACATCTGCCAGTGGCCACAGGACCCTAGCCAGAGCCATGCTTGTCCCTGGCAAGAGGAAAACAGCTCTGCACAGCCACCTAAGCCTGCTGGCATGACTGACATCCTCACACCCCAGGAAAAAATTTCTCCACCTCTCATGACCTGCATCAAGTCCAGAGCCACTGCTGAAGCTGCAGGTGGACACCACTTCAGAGTGCAGTGTTGAGGGGTGAGAGCATGCGGGTTTGAAGAGAGGCAGATGGACTAACTTGTCAAATCCTTTTTCCCAGTTCCATGACTTCAATAGATACCTGTACAATAAAGAACCATACCCTAGTGATGCCGAGTGTCCATTTTCTCACACATCTAAAGGTACTAACAAATTAGCGTGGTAATCATGAGAGCTGCATATAACGACTGTGGAAACTTTAGTAATATGAGAGAGTTCATTGTATGCTTTAATTTGTATCCACATATGACTGTTGATGTAACATGATATTGATCCTTTACACTGACAAACACGAGATAGATGACAAATATGAGAATTGGAAATAGCTTTAACTAGAAACACTTAATAAGAATCAATTAAATCTCAAAATGTTAAGTAAAAATTTTGGCTTTATTTAAAAACATCAATTTAAAAATTTCATATCCATAAATTATGTTTGCATTTTAATTTAATAGAAACTTTTTAATATTCTGAAAGTAAAATAATATTTGAAAGCATATGAAAAATTGTTTTTATAAATTTACTTTAATAAAATAAATTCAAATTTTGTAGATTTTACTTTTTAATCCTTCAGACCAAGTGTTGGAAAAATTACAGCCCATAGTTTAAAGGGTTTGAAAATCAACGACCTAAATTTCCACTTTAGTCACTATAAAAAAGCTAGTAAAAATAAGAGTGGAAATCAATAAAATACAAATGGACAATAATACAGAAAATCAAATAACCCATTAGCTAACTGAATCTAGTAATATATAAAAAGATAACACATAAATTAATGGAGTTTATTGCAGAAAACCAAGCTTTTTAGCATTCAGAAAGTAAGTGATAACTTTTTGGCTGATCTAAAAGATTAGAAAGAATACACAAAACATGAACCATAGAAGAAAATAATTAATAAATTGGGCTTCATCAAAATTTAAATGTCTGCTTTTCAAAAAGCACTACTAAGAAAACAAAAATACAAACCACAGACTGTAAAAAATTTGCAAAACATATATGATAAATAACTCTTACAAGTTAATTAAAATAAGACAGACAACTCAATTTTTAAAAATGATCAGATTTTTGGCTGAAAAAAGGTTGCAGATCTCACAAAGGCAGGTGACAAGATGCTCACACAATTAGTCATTTAGGGAACTGCAAAATAAATGTGTGATACTGATTAGAAAGGCTAAAGCTTTTCTAAAAATCATTAAGAAGGAAAGACTCATTCGCCAAGCTATGTGATACTGAGAACATGGAGGAGTGCTGGATTCTGATGCTCTGCTGGTGGAAATGTAATGTGTAATATGGTCCAACCACTTTGGAAAACAGTTGGAAGTTTGGTAAAAAGTTAAACACAAGCATCAGTGATTTCACTTCTGGGCGTTTACCAGAGAGGAAGGAAAACATATATAGAGGCTTGTAGCATCTCCATTTTCAGTAGCGCCCAAGTGGTCACACAAAAATCAATGGTGAGTAAACAAAACGTTTGCATCCGTGCAGTGGAACATTGCTCAGCAAGGAAAAGAGGTGAAATTCTGATCCATGCAACAATGCAGATGAATCTCAAAAGCATTAAGCTGAGTGAAAGCAACCAGGCACAAAAATCTACACACTGTATGATTCCATTACTTGGCATTCTAGAACAGGCAAAATGAAGTTGCTGGGGCCTGGGGTGGGGCGGCATGGGGTACTTTCTGGCATGATGCTATTGTTCAGTATATTCTTTGGTGCTCAGAGGTGTACATGGGTCAAAACTCATTGAATTGTGCACTTACATAGCATGCATTTTATTGTTTGCAAATTATACCTTAAGAAAGGTTAATTTAAAAGGAAAATGAAATGATCTCTAGGTTTGGTTTAGTAGCAAAACCTAAGTAACAGAAGCTTAAGCAATACAAATGCTTATTTCTGCCTCATTTAAAGGAATTCTGAATGTAGGCCACCCAGGGGTGTAGACCTCCCAGGGGTGTAGACCACCAGGCATGTAGACCACCAGGCATGTACACCACCAGGTGTGTAGACCACCCAGGGGTATAGACCACCCAGGAGTGTTGATTACCCAGGGGTGTAGACCACCTAGGGGTGTAAGCTGCCCAGGGGTGTAGACCATCCAGACATGTAGACCACCCAGATATTTAAACCATTCAGATGTGTAGAGCACCCAGATGTGTAGACCACCCAGGGGTGTTGACCACCCAGGGATGTAGATGATCCAGGGGTGTATGCTGCCCAGGGGTTTAGACCATCCAGACATGCAGACCACCCAGGGGTGTAGACCACCCAGGCATGTAAACCAACCCGGGGTTTAGATGCCCAGGAGTGTAGACCACCAGGGGTATAGACCACCAGGGGTATACACCACCCAGGGGTATAGACCACCCAGGGATGTAGTCCACCCAGCGGTGTAGACCACCCAGGGGTGTAGATCATGCAGGGGTGTAGTTCACCCAGGGATGTAGACCACCAGGGGTATAGACCACCCAGGGGTGTAGGCCACCAGGCATGTAGGCCACCCAGGGGTGTAGACCAGCCAGGGGTGTAGTCCACCCAGGGGTGTAGACTGTGCAGGGTATAGGCCAGCCAGGGGTGTAGGCCACCAGGCATGTAGGCCACCCATGCTGGTGTAGTGGCCCCTCTCTCTGTGCTCTCAACCTCAGCAGGCAGCCTTCCTTCTTAGAGTTACTCCATCCGCTTGAGTGTCCACCATGCTTTAGCTGACGCTGGTCATAGGAGGGAATGGAGGCACCACTGCAGCATGTGCGCTCCCTTTTACGGGCACGTCCCAGGAGCTCTCCACCCTGCTCTGGCCGAACCTGAGTGAACGTGGTCACACTGCTGCGCCCAGCTGTGAGGGGGACCAGGACACACGTAGGCTTTGAGTCGAGGCGTCGGTGTGCCCAGCTAGACACACAAGCTCCGCAACAGGCGACGGGCGGGCAGCTAGGAATCCCTGCCACAAACAAACCAGTTTACAAATAATCTGAATTTGTAAATTCAGATGTGTTTCCTGCTAAAGCAGGCCTCGTTAGAGAGTGTGTGTGTATGTGTGTGTGTGTGTGCGCGTGCATGTGCCTCCCATAAAAAATGAAGGTGCTTTGGAAAGGGAAAGCATGGGGGTGGTCAAAGGGTTTGCTTAGGAATGAGGTTCATCTGAAAAGAGGTTGGGCCTCCAGGAGAGCAAGAGAGAAGGGAAGCTGGCTGCTTCTCATCGTGCTTGTCTGCCTGCCCCTGGCCTTCCAACTCCGCTCTCAAGCCGGGCTGTCTCCTCGCCTTCGGCCTTCCTCCGAGCTGCTCTTCTGCTGGGAGGGCGGCCTCCTGCCCTCCCCTCTCTCCCCTAGCCCGTGGCCCTCCTCGCCGTAGCTTCCCTGCTTCTTGCCTGCTCTTCCACCGAGTGGCTGTGAGGCCACTGATCCCCTTGCCCTGGGCATAGCAGGCACGCACACAAAAAAAGAGGAAAAAATGGGATTACTGGAGTTTCTGCTGTGATTCGTTTCTGAGATCGCGCCACCTCCAGGAGGGACACTGTAGAATCATCTCACACATCTGCAACTGAAATCGGTCAGTCTGGTTCTCCCACCAGAAGCCTGCCCTTACCCTGCGTGGCGAGCTCGTCGCGGGATGCAGAGGGGCAGCTGTGTGCCGGATGGCAGGCCTGAGGCCTGGGGTCGAGCCTGCCCGGGCCTCTTGCCAGCAGCCAGGCGTGGCCACGTACCCCTGCTAGCCACTCTCCTGCGCCCTGAGGTGCCCAGACGACATGCCCAGCCCAGCCTGCGGGTCTGGCCACGTGGCACAGAACCAGCCAGCAGCACGTACGGGGAGAGATGCACCCCATTCCCAAGCCCGGCGAGACCAGCCGGCACGCTCCACCACCCATGGCGCTTGCCCTCCTTCCCACGGACCCCAATGGGAACAGCCGTGGTGACTTTGAAGCCACCTGAAGATGGAGGTGGACTCTCAAGCCTGGGTCCCTGGATGCTAGCTTGAAGCAGAGCTGCCGCTTGGGGAGCTCCCAGCCCAGAGCACAGGGTGCGCTTCTCGTTCTCTGCTCCGCTACATATCTGGCTTTATTGGTTAGAGCACTTTGGCTTCCGCTAACTAACGCAGGGGAGAGTAGCTTCTGCCCCCTCGTGAGATGAGGCACACAATCCCTAGCTCAAAGCCAGGCGCCTACTGCCTGTTGCAGTCAGCACGGGGTTGGGTGAGGAAACACATCCGAGAAGAAATGAAGAAATGACTGCGCTTCACCATCCCAAAGGGCTGTGCAATATTCCTAGTCCACAGGGCGCTCTCCGGGTGGTCCCCGGGGCTCTGAAATCCTCCTGCTCCGAGGAAGCCTTGCCCCGGAAGGGAATCAAGCTTTAACCCTTCCCTCGACACACACACCCTCTGGGACTGCATGTGAGAAATCCAGGTGTTGCTAACCTGGCTTGAGTCTTTCCGCGCTCTTAAACCACACTCTGTAATTCATGATGTAATTCACTGTATAGTGCAAGTTTGCAACGAGCAAGTGTGTCACTCAGTGGAGGACACAGCCAAGGCCAGCTCACACACAGATGTGTTCTTAGGGAAACGCCGCTGGAGGGACAGACCAGAAGCCCGGGGAGGCGAGCAGCACAGCCACACCTGCTCCCACCTCTCTCCTATCCCAGGGGTCACACGTGGTCACAAACCTGCCAGCGGAGAGAGGGACCCAGCGATGCAGCCAGCCCGGCTTCCACTCAGCCCTCTGCGCCGTTAGCCCACCGGGACTCTGAGTTCAGGGCTGGAGAGCTCGTGGCAGCCACGTGCAGCTGGAATAAGTGAGTCATTGGCGTTGGCCACTGAGGCGCATTCGGGATTGCCAGGCAATTTGGCTTCTGCGCAACTTTCAACATTTAAGGAATTAGGCTTGACTTAGCAAGCTCTTGTGGTTGTCTGTGGATTTTGAATGCTGCATGAATTGAGATACGTCTAAAACGAGAAAACGGACTATGAATGAAGGCAACAGTGACAAGTTTTCCAGGTCTTTTTAGGTCTATATTTGTTCTGACATTGTTCTTTTTTTAGGGGTAAAATTTTGTGGCTTTTTATTTGAAACCTTTTGCAAGCCAGAAGATGCTGAATGGATACACTGCATTGCCTCGGTGTTCAACGCATGCTGATTCAATCAGCGTGGTTTATGAGGAAACAACCAATAATGGCTCTGGTCCCCGGAGTCAGGGCGCGACACATGCTGCCTTTTACGTTAAAACGGGCAACGCCGGCTGTGTTCTAAGCTATGAGCACACAGACCTTCTATTTATTGAACCTGCATTTTCAGGCTCTAACCTGACCATGCTCCCTACTCTGGACTCTTAGGTGAGTGAGATACAAAAGCTGCCTCGGGAACTCGGCCTGGCTGTGGAGAGAAACATGGAAGCAGTTCCGTATCATCGCATATGAAGCGACGCCGACACATTCCATCACATTTGAGCATTTATTTCAAACTTTGCTTACCCTGTGGCTGTAAATCCACATATTAGAAATGCTCTTTCAAGGCTGTTTGTATATTTTGAGGTCCCTTAAAAACTGATCAAAGATAAGATTCTAGTTGTTGGCTGTCCTTATTGAAAGCGACTACACACATGATTAAGTCTGCCCTAAGGAATCAAACAGATGCCCGGATAGCGCTGTTCCACCTGACCTGAGACGCCCTTGTCCACTGATTCGGTCACTCAGCACTTGTGTGCTCCAAGGGCCGGCGGACGAGCCTGCAAGTGCCAGGAGGGCCGTGGGGAGGGCCGCCTTGTCTGTCCCTCCAGCAGCCACGGCCGAAGCCGGCTCAGACTCCAGTGAGTGGACGCAGAAGGGGCATCTCGGGCAACCTGCCCGGCTCTGAGCGTGCCCGGTGGGTGTCGCGCACCTGCCCACGCAGGGCTCACAGTCTAGGCTAGAGCCACACTGAGAATCAGCCCTGAGAGCTAAGCACACTCTCAGAAAAAACGAAACCAAACTGAGCAGTCTGCTCAAACGAATAGGCCTAGAATAGTGATTCTGTCAAGAGATCGTGGAGCTAAAAGGGACCACAACTCCAAACCTTTAAATACAATTTCTTTTCCATTTTAATCATATATGCATGCATGCACTCATACAAAAGCACTGCTGATTGTTAAAAATGAAAAACATAAAATAAAATCTCAGCCAGGGCACTGGGGAGGCTGCCAGCCATGGCTGCCGGGCAGACTGAGTCACACCCCAGCCCCTCTACCCCCTTGTTGGCCACTGCCCTTCCCCCTTCTCCCCTTCCCCCTGGCCCCCCATGGCCTCCCAGCTTCCCAGTCCATCCCTTTGCAAAACGGCGCTTTAAAAAAATTACAAACCAATGCTTCAATTTAGCATTCAGTAAAATTTAAATTAAAATGGCAATTTCAGCTCTGGAGATTAGGAAAATCGACGAGACTTTGGCATTGCTTAATTCACAGATTTCAAACATGGTCGATCCAGGGCATGGTGGCCGAGGGTTGAAAATGGTATGTTCACCTTTGAGTAGAGCAAGTACCGTATTGAATTACCACAGTAATTCAATACGTTCTGGTAAAATCTGAAAGGCTGCTAGAGCCGACCACTCGCATCTCAGCGTGTAAAACCATATGCCATCGCTGGGTGCCTGGAGCAGTGGCTCTGCCCGGGCATCCGCCGAGGGGAAAGTCACTGAGATGAGAGGCACCCTATAAAGTAAAAACGGATTTTATTGAGAATACCTGCATGGAAGATTCTAAAGGACGCATTCTTATCAAGAGTGCATGACCCCAGCTTCAATGTGCTCTTAAGGAAGTGCTCATTTTGTCCAGGGTGTGATGCTCAGGCTCCTGGACCCTGTAGAGAACGTCCAGCCCCGAGGGGAGCAGGGCTGTTTGGCCCGCGGGCAAAGATAAGGATAAACAGGGCTCATCCAGGGGCGACTCGAACTCGGGTTCCGAGGGGGCAGCCGCAGCCCCGGGGGATCCCAACCCCAGCTCATGGCCGCGCCCCTCGCCCGCTGGGCCGGGTCCTGGGAGGCGCTCCCCGCCCGGCGCCCCGCAGCCCCCGGGTCCCCGCGCTCCGCCCGCCGCGCCGCGCTCCGCCCCCGCCGGCCGCCCTCCGAGGGCCCTCCCCGGCCGCCCCGCCCCGGCCGCCCCGCGCCCGCCGCCCGCCCTTCCCCTGGGTCCGGCCCCGTCCCGCGCCCTGAGCGGCCCGGAGCGCCGCGCGGACGCCGGGGACACCGGGGGCGCCAGGGTCCAGGGCCGGGCGGCGAGGACGCCGGGAGGAGCGCCGCCCAGGGCCGCGGGCTGCCTGCCTCGAGCCGGCCCCCGCCCATGGTCCACAACGACATGTCCAGGTCGCCTCTCCCGGCGGCGGCGCACGAGGCGCCCACGGAGCTGCTGGAGCCCGCGGGGGCGCTCGCGGCGGCGGCGCAGGTAGTGGGAGCGCGGCGCCCCTCGTCCCCCTGCGTCTCCCCACTCCCTGCGTCCCTTCGCGTTCCTCCCTGTCATTCTGCGTCCCCCGCTCTCCCCACGTTCCCCCGCGTCCCCCCAGTGGCCCTCCACTTCCCCTCGCGTCCCGCGTCCCCCCGCACCCCCGGCCCAGGTCCCCGCCCGGCCGCCCTCCTGCCCAGTCCCCGCCGCCCCCGCGGCCGGGTTCCTCGCGCCCCTCGTGCTCCCCAGCTCTGCTCCGGCCCCGTCCCGCCCCGCAGCGGAAAGCGGGGCGGCAGCGGGGGTCTGTCCCCGGGAGTGCGTGGGGAGCCATGAGCCAGGCGGGCGCGCTGGACCTGCTCAAGATCGTGAGTGGGGGCGGGTGGGGCAGCTCCCGACGCGAACAGACCCTCGGTCGCGCGCTGCGCGGGGGCTGGGGACGGGGGTGCGTCCTGGCCCCCTCCCGGAGCGGTCCGACCCCGCGGCCGCGCGCCCCGCCACCCCGGCCCCAAGCGCCCGCCACGGTGGCCTGGACCCCTCCTTCCCTATCCATAGAGGAGAAGGCCAGTGGGGGACGGAGAAAGTTTTTATGTCCCCCGCCTCTGAAACGTTAGCCATTTCAGAGAGCTTCAAGACCGCCTTTCTCTCCGATGAGTGCTAGTGGCTTCTGGAAAAATTCCGGTTTGCTGCTCTTTGTGCAACCGGAGATGTCAGTGTAGGCGCTGGGCGAAGGTAAGGTGGCTTCTAGGTGACTTCGGCAGGTACGGTTTGGATTACCGACGCCTCCAGGTCTCAGCGGTAAGGAGGCCCCCAACTTTATACTAGAGGGAGATGAACTAAGACCCGTAGCTGTGGGTTTACCGTGCGAAGAGCTCAGGGTTAAGTTTCAGGTGTCCTTTTGGAGAAATGTCTCTGCTTAACCGTGGTGGGTTGTTGATTTCAAGACTGTCTTTGCCAGATTGTTTCTCCCAGTGAGGTGAATTCAGCCAGAGCACGTTAGGGCGGTTCCCGGCAGGGATGGGGCGGGGCCGGGACAAGTGCAGTGCAGGTTACAGGTGCTTTTTTCTTTTCCCTGCTTTTGGGGACAGGTGGTGGAAACTGCTTGGTTCTTTGCACACTGCAATGGTGGAGGCCCCAGTGGCAGAGTAGACTAGCTTTATTCGGCTTTCTTTCACCAGTAGGAAATAAATGTGCTAACTTAAAACACAATTCAAATGTTGAAACCAAGAACTTGATCAACAGAAATCCGTTTGGCTCCTGGCAGTAAAACAGCCAGCAAAAGGTCTGCCTGGCTGTTTGGCTTCCCAAGCAGAGTGGGCGCCTGCCGCTCACTGCGTTTCTCTCCCGAGCCTCTGCGGAGGGTCTGAAAGCTTACAACACTTCCACATTTGTCCTGGATTCCTGATTTTATCTAGATGCTTGTCAGGTTAGATGAAAATGGAAAATGGGCTCGGTGACCTTGTACCTACAGGATGAAGGGCTTGGAAATCAGCAGAGGGATTTTAGACCCTCGTTTCTCTTTGATCTTCCTTGAGGGACTTTTAATGTTTTTGTTCTTGTGATAAAAATGGAGTCCTTGAATTCCTGGAGATCAAAGGTAGGGATAACATGGGCATGGCTGCTTCAGATAGGACAGACAAATTTGCTTAGTGATTTGTATAATTAAATATAAGCCAACAAATATTTATTGTACAGCTGTGATGTGGAAGGAATTCAAACATGAGAAGACAAAACTTCTGCCTTCAAAGAACTTGCATTCTGGTAGCTGCAAATGTGGCAGCTTTGTAACAGCTGTGTGGTATGGGCTGTAAAGAAGCACAGAATGTTACATGGTTTCAAAGGAGTAAAAGTCCCAAATATTCTATTTGGAATAATCTGTGAGGGCTTCCTGGAAAAGGTGGCATTTGAGATTTGAAGGCTAGTTCACATTTCAACAGCGATTCTCAGAGAGGTGTTGGGTGCCAGATACACAGTTAGAAGTGCTGTAGCTTGCCTTATGAGCTGGAGTGTTTGAAAGGAGGGGAAGGAAGAGATTGGGCGCAGGCAATTTGGGGCCACATCGTGGAGAATGGAGAAGGGATCTTCGAAGAAGCCACACAGCAGCTCCCTCGGAAGAGGCGCCTGGGACTGCTTTGTAAGGTAGCTGGGGCCTCCGGGTGCAGAAGTGGGGCTGCCAGAGAGCAGAGTGACAGCGTGTTTGGCCGAGAGCCTATAAGGCCTAAAAGAAAGTGCCACAGTTCTATGCCCCGGGCATTTCAAGGACTCCCAACACAGATTTGGCAAGCGACTGCACAGGGACCAGACTGGGAGCAGGAGGGCGAAAGGTTTTACAGCAGCCTCACCTGCGTCGGCCTCCAGCTCCTCGCTT
The DNA here is from genome assembly GCA_029593785.1 of Cabassous unicinctus. Lineage (NCBI taxonomy): Eukaryota > Metazoa > Chordata > Mammalia > Cingulata > Chlamyphoridae > Cabassous > Cabassous unicinctus. Next base: position 19,710 of record JAQZBX010020164.1, read on the forward strand.
CACCTTCCAGCAAGGAAAGCACTTTGCTTGCCTGGGTTCCCATCACACCCATCATTTGAGGGGTGCCTCGCTTGTTACCTGATACCTAATAAACCGGCTGTGAGAAACCCTCTTTCTGCTGGGCAGCCAGGCCTGTGGCGAGACGGCCCGAGAAAGAGCCCCCTCTGGGCACCGAGCAGTAGTGCTTTTCCTTCGCACATGGTGCCTCTGAGCAGCCCCTGGTTTTAACAGTCCCGTCCACCTCTGGATTCTGTGGCAAGTCCTGTGGAAACAAAGCGAGAGCTGCAGATTCGCAGACCCTGCCCAGCAGCCCCGCCTGGAGCGGGGTGCCCCCACGGCAGCCACAGCTCGCTTTCATAAACAAAGTGAGTGACGTCTGCTGCATGAGCGCGAGCGGCCGCCTGACTGCAAGCTCAGGAAAGCTCTGATTTAAGCAGGTTTCCTTGCTGCTGTGGTAACTACAACCTGGGATGCCGCCTCCTCCAAAACGAGGCACTGGGGTAGGAGCCTTTCTGCAGAGCTCTGAGTGTCCACCCAGGAGCCCCTGGCCACAGGTCGCTGCTGGGCGCTGGAAATGCGGCTGGTCCAAAGGAGATGTGCTGTGGGTGCAAAGTGCACGGCTCCGCCTGAAACCTTAATGCAAGTGAAAGAAAACAGGGCACGCCATCATCAACGCCCTGCTCGTCACACACCGAGATGGTGACATCTGGGATAGAACGGGTTTAACAGTTCATTATCACAACTAATCTCGCCGTTGCTCTGCACCTTTCCACGGGGCTCCCGAGAGTGGAAACGGCCCCTGGGCCTGCCCTCTAGCTCTGCCGGGCAGCTGTGCTCTGCGGGACAGGACTGTGGGGCTGTGACCCCAAGAGTCGCGGTGCAGGCCGGTGGACTGGGCGCCGGCGGGGCACTGAGGACAGAGTGGAGGGGGAAACGCGGGGAGACCGGAGCAGCGGCCTCAGAGGCGTCGCCAGGGGCCTCGGGTCACACCTGAAAATGAACAGACCGTCTCCAGAGGGCCTGTTTGTTTTGCTCCTAGCAACGGATCCCGGCTGGTCCCATGCCAGCTGCCTCTGCCGGACGCTGTGCCAGCACGTTGGAGCAGTGCAGCCTGATAGCGGCAGCGGCCTGCACCGCTGCGGCCGGGAGCCGCGGCTGAAGGCAGCTGCAGCCCTTCTCCGTGGCTGCTTTCTAGAAACGTCCTTCGCCCGCGGCACGAGTGGGTCTGGTACAGTGTCCACATGGAGTGGCTTCACGTGTCTGCCCTCCTGACCTCCCACTCCCCTTGAACGCATTTCTGTGCTGGTGTTTTCGCTGTTTTCTTTTCTGTTCCTTGATCGGGCATGGGAGAAACTTCAAGCTGCACCAATCAGAATGTCTGAGTTTGAAAATTTGAAATATAATCTCTGAGCAGGTGGGCGCCTTGGGGTTCGAGGTACCTCTCCACGGTTGGGGCTTCCATTTGGTTACCTGGTTTAGCTCGTCTGGATCCTGAAGCATGTGGCCTTGAACTTTCAAGGTGGGCGAAGCAGACTTTGCCCCCCTGCAGGGGTGCTGACGCCTCTGGTCTGTGAGCGTCCCACCGTCAGCTCGGGGCGCGCCTCCTGCCCCCTCCCACGGCAGGGAGTTAGACCCCAGCCCTGCCCTCGTACCCTCCCTGGGCCTGCCCTGGGCATCTTTCCCTGCCCGGCTGGAGGAGGCACCCTGAGAAGGCGCCCTGGCTGGCCCCCACCCCATCCAGCACCCCGCCTGCTTCCTGCAGCTGCCCCTTCCTGCAGACCCCACAGGGCCCTGTGGGAGCCGCTCTGCCGGGCAGCTCTGTGTGAAAGCCTACCTCCAGCCTTGCCTCTTCACAGGGAAGCAGTTTCGGCTGCTTCTCTCCTAGGAATCGGCCTGGCTCTCTGAAAGGCTGGGGTTTAACCTTTGGAGCCTCTCTGGAAAGCGTTGGCTGTGTTGGCTTTGACCCATGAGATGAGGAGACGTCTGTAATTCAGAGGGATGGACGTCAATCAAGGCTAATTTAGAGGGGTGCCGACGAGCTTCAGGCCTCAGCGTCTGCGTGCCCCAGAGGCCTCCCACCCAGCCGACATCTCCCGTTATCTGATCATGTCTGTAATTACTGTCTGCCTCAATCGCCTGGAAATCAGTTTCAATTACCTGGGAAAACACGAACATTTATTGGCTCATTTTAAGATGAAGGTCCAATTTGAAAAGCGGTTTAGTGTTGAGGAAGGCATTCTCACAGCTGATGTTAGCATCGTGATGGATTTCTAATATCTCTTTAATAAGCCATATACATATTTGTAGGAATAAATTTTCAGGGGTCTAGTTTCTGAAATCTTACTTGGCGTGGTTGGTGTTTTAGAAGTAAAGGACTTCAGGTAGATGCCTTTTATTTCCCCTTTTGCTGTGGTGACATAATTTGCTTTTATCAAGTTCCATACGGATTATGGATAGAAGACTTTCAGACTGTTCCAAGCATGTGCCAGGGAGAATCTTCCAGAAACACTTTGCACTTTGGTCAAATCCCTTCTAACTTTTACCCTTTCCTTCCTGCAACTCAACCTGCCCTGAGTGTTATCTGTTTCCTTATTGGGGCAAAAAGAGTCACATTGCTAAAAAGCAGAAAAACCATCGATCATCAAAGTAGCTACATTTGAAGTAGCAAGTTTACTAAGAAAACTGTACATCTTTTCCAAATTTAGTCAAATTAAGATTTGAATACTTACGTAAATATTACCCATCTTTTTCAATTTACAGGAGTTTTGGCCTTCACTTTTTAAAAAATTCCTTCAGATGAAATACTCTAGTACTCATTTTCAAGGATTTAGAATAACTCAAAAAACAAGTCATTGCAGTAGGATTTTCTTTTAAATATGCATTGAATTAAAGAAAACTTAATTTTGTAATGGCAGTATAACTTTTTACTAACATTGTGTAAAGTACATGAAAATGAACCATCAGCTTTCCAGCACATGGTCTACTTTGTTTCCCTAATGTTGAGTGTTGTCATAAAAAATAACTAGCCACTGAGCAGTCTCTCTAGTCTGCAGTTTAGGAAAGACTATAGGAGATGAATTCCTGATTAGATTAATAAAATACAAGACAGAGGTAGAATTCAGCACATCTCTTTATTTTGGCTTTTAATAAACATGATATATGCTGGATTCACACTGGAAAACTCACCCCTCAGGAAAGTAAGTGATAGGACCATGTATTTCCTTGCGTTACTTTTCTCCAGACTCTCACAGATTTGCCCATTTTCACTGTACCAGAGTTTTTAGTGGAGTGTGTGCTGTACGGTTGAAACCCGGGATAATTCCACACTGTGCACACTGCGTGGGAATTGCCAACTGCATGGGAAAGAGCCTTTCTGTGCCTGGTATTCCCAGGGCCTCAAAGAGTTAAGCTGACGTTTCGAGTGCGTCTGGCTGCCCAGGACACTGGGCTTCTCCCGAGGCCTGTCGCTTCCCTTGGGAGCAGCGGTGAAAAAGCTTACACAGCAAAGCAGCGGAGGAGTAAAATATACTTATCACTGAAAATCTGAAACCAACGACAGTTTCAGACGTGCCCTCCTCCACGCATTTTAAATGGTGCGGGAATGGCACGTGGTAATGAGATGAGATTATATTTTGCCTTCATTCTCAAAGATAATTTATGTTCTTCATGAAAACAAATAGACTGTGAACCTCCCCACCCCCCCCACACCCAAAAAAAGAAGCAAAAAAAATGCTTTCAGGGTAGTAAGTATGTTTCCATATACTTACTTATTGTAACATTTTTTATATTTTAAGGAAATTGTCAAACTTCATTTTAGCTCTCTTAAGCCTTGGACAACACTTCTGTCCAAAGCTTTGCATAATAATTGGAAAAGAAAGAACGCTGTTGGAAGAATGTTATTTTTCAACAGTTTACTGAATAATGTTTACCCAAGTAAGAAGAATAAGCTGTTAAGTGAGGAGAACCGTGTATATTATGCTATGAAAGCCCGACCCAGACTGTCTTTCCTTTTATGAAGCTAAGAGTTAATTAAATGCCATGGAAACCATTTGCATTACATAAGTCCTGTGGATAGTTAGAAGAGAACAAACTTATTTAAGAAAATCTTTTTGCTTTAGGATTATACCACCCTCTCACTGATTGCAAAATTCCCCTAAATCACTCATAACGCAAATGTTTGTAATGGATTTCAACTTGTCCAAATGCTATGTATATTATAGTTTATAAGATATTTCCATTTTAATGAAAACCATACAAAGTTATGAAATACCATTTTCAGAACCTGAAGCTGGAGTTGAAACCTTCTTTTTGTAAATTCTGATAGTCTAGCGACATCTCTCTGAGCCTAATCATTCTAAACAGATCATTTAGAAGCTGCCCCTCCTCCACCTCTAACGTGGGTGTCGCGTTTTTACGTGCTATTTTTGAGCCCTGCCATGTGCTCTGTCTTATGTGAAATGCTACAGATGCTTTACTTCATTTAATGCTTGCAACAGCTCATAGATTAGATATAAATATCCCACCTTCAAGGTTGGAAGCCTGTGCTTGGAAAAGCTGGCAGATTTCCTCCAGGTCTGGCACAGGAAGATGCCAGCCTACGGCTAGTTGATTCCGAAGCTCAGGGTTGAGCTATTTTCCCTTGCATTTTAATGTTAAATATTCACAATAACTTTACCTGTGCCTGGTATTAAACGCTGATTGATGCATCGCTTACTCTTAGTGTTCTGACTGTATCTGTAGATTTAACAGAAAACAGCAAGTTCACTTGTGGATGTTTGTGCTTGGCCAAACCCTACCATTGAAATAAGCCATCTTACCTTTAATTTTCTCTTCTTAAATGCTTTCTTTTTAGTGGCTTTTGCTTCTTGACTGCTAACATATTTACAAATACCACAAATACTTTCAATTCACCAGTTACTAAATGCCTTGTCTAGAAACTTCTCCTCCCTATAGATTTGCTGATTTGAATACATTTTTGTGATTCCACCAATAACTTCCTAATCATGACCACATGATGGCAGGTTATTCCTTGCTTTGATCTTTAACACTTTATAGAATTGGGCCTAGATTACTGTGAGGGGGCTGAATAATGATCTTAATTATTTTTTCCCTTTTTGCAGTCGCATGGAAAAGGAGCTAGGAGGAAAAACAGATTTAAAGGCTCTGATGGGAGCACGTCGTCTGACACTACCTCAAATAGTTTCGTTCGTCAGGTAAGGCGGCTTTTAAATGCATGGTTTTGAGAAGTATATTAGAATCATTTAGTTTTTTCTAAAAAGGTGATTTTTCTGCTGTCAGCTTTATGGTTTATTTAGTATTATTTTCCTTACTTTTAGCTAAAGTGAAAATTGTGCAGTTTAAGTGAGACTGTGAGTAATCACACTCTTTCCTGGCAGGTTGGGGAAAAACAAGCATAAAATTCATTGAGAAGGATTTCTTCGTAACAGCATGAGTGGCTGGGCAGGGATGCCAGCAGGCTTTCCTTGGGGGAGCCGAGGGGTACCCCCGTCTCCACCAGGGAAGTTGAGGTGATGGCTGGAGTTCCTCTAGCCTGCCCGAGCTTGACTTTCCACCTTCCCACTTTGAGCTTGGGTTGAAAAAGAGAGAAGTGCTGCTGGGCTGGCGCGGGCTGAGGCTGCCGAGGCTGCGGAGCACGCCGTGTCTGGAGGACGGCTGCCTGGAGATGCTGCCGTGCGGCTGCCTCCTGCCGAGAAGCCTGGACCGTGCCCTAGACTGGAGGAGGGCCCTAGCACGCAAGCACTGTCACAGGTGACAGAATGGGTGCCCCTGAAAGGGGAGGCCGGCGGCAGCCAGAGCTCTAGGGTCCCGTGTGAGGCTGGCGCCCCCAGGCCGGGGGACGAGGAGGGGCGCTGGGGAGGCTGAAACCTGCAGCTTGGGCCAGTGCCCTCGTAAATCATGTCTTGCCAGTGGCAGCTCACTTCCCAAACGCTGGTTGTCAACTGCTTCTTGGGGTGCCACTTCCCCTTGCTTCTGGGGCCCTTCGCCGTGTCCTTCTGGGACGGGGGGGATCTTCTGTAAATCCTGGACGACCTTCTGGGTTTCGTTTTGTTGGGGACAGCACCACCTCCCCAGCTCTCCATTCAGTTGGGTTTCTGCCTGCTCCGGGGCTGCGCCCTGGGGGTGCTGCCTCCTTACCCAGGCAAAGGGCGAGCCCTCTCCAGCCTCGGTTCCCCTCGTGCACATTCGAGTCCGCACGCAGCTCGTCTGAGTTCCTTTTAGTCGACGGGAAATATTTTTGGTTCTGGAACATGCCAAGTGGGGATTGTTTTGGTTGCAAGAGATTAGAAAAGCAGAGTTGCTTAGGAAGGAGTGGAGCTTTTTTGCCAAAAAACACTTAAAAGTAAAACAGGTGGAACCAAGTGAGGGCAGCCCCCGAGCCACGCTCAAAGGTGTCCGAAGGTGTTAGGGTTACCAGCGTGGCCTGCTGCTGCCCCTACCGCAGCCCAAGGCTGCAGGAACTGCGGCTTAGCTCAGACAGTCAGGTAAAGGGAGCTACCCAGGGCCTTTTCACTTTCTATGTTTATAGCCGTATTGATTCCACTTCTGGGACAAGGAGATTGAACTGGGGGGCTACAGCCCACAGCTCAACGCCACGTGGGGCTGATGAGCCGGGACCTACAGCCAAAAACACGCGCTTCTAGTGTGCATGGCAGCTGCAGGAAGGCAGCACGGGACCGCAGGTGGCAGGCTGAAAACACATGGAAAAGGAGGCACTGCTATGTTTCAAGTGAGCGAGGGACAGTGAACAGAAATCTATAGCATAAAGCCCATCGTGGCTCATTTAGGCTCTGCGAAAGTGTCCTGTCGAGGCAATCACAGGACTCGATTTTCCAGTTATCACTTTAGCTGTGAATTCCCCTTTCTTGGCGTTTTGGGAATTTAATTCACAAATAGGGGGCATTCACACTCTGCAGATAAATCAACTGGAATTTGTTTTCCCTCAAGATAACTTTGTTTTGACATTGCATTCTTGGTAACACGTGAGGTTTGTGCTTGAAACCCATCTATGAAGGCTAAAGAGAGTTGTTATTTAATGTACGTTTAGATACATATTACCAAAATATTGATGAGCATTAAGAAGACAAAAAAAAAAACCTGCCCTGAAGTTAAAAGAAGGATGGTCTAGCTCCTTGAGTCCATCAGAAGGAGGTGCTTTTCCTGGGGGCTTTCCTGTGTAGAACTTCCCAGGGGGATCAAAACCTGGATGTGCTGCTGCTTCCGGCACAGAAGGAAAGCCGGTGTCTTCGGCAAGGATACTGGGCTGAAAACAGTATTTTCCTTTTGGTAACTTAATCCCCAGTCTGTTAAAACTGCATTTGTTTTCTGCTGCAATGTGAAAAGAAGCCAAAGCTGCTCTGACCAGGGCCGGAGTTGAGTAGAAATGTCTCTCGAGAGGATTTGCAGAAAGGCAGAGCAAAGAGCAAATGAGCACACGGCATGTTATTAAACGGCTTGAGCAGAGCATGTTTTAAGTGTGTTCTTTTCCTGAGCGGGTTGCTTTTAGCAAGTGACGTGTGGGCGTGCGTTATCTTCCTACCTGCGACTCGGGCAGATGACGGTTGGTTCTGGAAACATGTCTGGTCAATATAAGTGGCTCTGTTTTGAAGCACCGTACAATTAGGCTCTACTACCACCCTTGAATTAAAAGCAATTTCATGTAACTTTGAAAATCTTAGGCATATGTTTACATGCAGGATGTTACCTCGAAGGACTTTTAACACTGGGAAGCGTCGAGTACTTTGAGGGGGCTTTCTCAATACTGACACTTAAAAGTTCCAGAAGTTGAAAATGTGAAAGCTTTATGCAAAGAAAAGGAATTAAGCACGTTTTTTAATTAATGGGAGACTATCATAGAGTTATGTATAATTAGGCTTGAAAGGAGGCCTAGTTTGTTTTTTACTTTTTAAACAATTTTCTTATTGATAAGTAACACACTTGCCAAGAAAATAGAGAAATCCTGAGTGTTTGTGCAAAGTGAATACACCCATGTAACCAGCCAGGTCAAGAAATGGGTCCCCAGCACCCAGCATCCCCCCGTGGACCCTAGCGGGGCCGCTCCCCTGACTTCTGATACCCTGGGGCGGTTTGCCTGCTTCTGAAGTTCCATGTAACTGCAGTCGCTTCATGCCTGGATTCTTTAACTTCAGAATGAGCGTGTTCCTCCATGCCAGGTGTTTCCCTAGTCGGCGAGTATTCTTCCCTGTGCATCGTGCCTCTGCACGGGTGAACTGCGCTTGCCTTACCGCTGAACTGCTGGCAAACGCTGGGCTGTTGAGAGAAATGCTGCCGTGCATCTTTGGGACTCGTGTGCATTTCTGCTGAATGCACAGAGGGTCATATGGTAGGCACATGTCCAACCTAAATTCATGCTGCTGAGCAGCTTTCCAAATCGGCTGCACCGATTTGCAGCCCCCGAGCAGTGGTGGAGCTTCCCTTTGCTCTGCATCCCGGTCAGCCTTCTTCATTTTCGTCATTCTGGTGAAAGCCTGACTTTACCTTTCCCTGATAACTCAGCCACCACTTACCTGTGGCTAAACTTAAGGCATATTGAATGAAGTTTCAGTTTCCCGGCTGCAGAGAGAAACACCGTGCAATGGGTGCCTTAACCAGTGAGAATGTGTTGGCTCTTGGTTTTGAGGCTAAGAGAAGTCTAAGGCGGGTCATCAGCAAGGCGACGCTTTCTCCCTGAAGACCGCGCATTCTGGGACTGGCTGCCGCCATTGGCCACCACACGACAGTGCACACGACGGCGCCATCTCCTTTCTCGTCTGGGTCGCATTGACTTCCAGCTTCTACTCCTCCCTGTGGCTTTTGCTCTATAAAGCTTCCAGTAACAGGATTAAGACCTATCCTGACTTCGCCGGCCACACCTTAACTAAGAATAAGCTCACACCCACAGGAATGGTTAAGAATAACATGTTTTTCTGAGGCACGTACTTCAACCTTCCACATATGTCAAATGTATATACCTTTAAAAGCAGCAGGTTTGTGGAGTCATAACAGAATTCAGAATCTGAAAGGTCTTATGCAGGTATTTCATCACTCTGTGGTAAATACCTCATTAGTCATAATAAGTAAGTCTATGCTCATTTAATGAAAGTCATCTTGGCACTATTTTTGACATTTTCTTGATGGAACTGTGTTGAAATATACTGGAATACTTTGGAACACGAGTCTGAACAAAGCTGCAGAGCGACAGGGTACAAGGTGTTCACTCATGGTTGACTTTCCCCAAACTTGCAGTTGAATATACTGAGCCATCATTTATTTGTGTAGCTCCAACTAAAGCTATTCTTTAAGAGCCGTAATTCGTCCTAAGTAAACTTTGCTTAAAGATAGAGCTCTGCTTTTAGGCCCTGAGGTGGGAACACAGCTGCTGTGAAACCGTTTGGCAGTCGTTGATGAAGGCTCCGTTTGGTTAGTTAACCAGTTCACTGTTAGTTAACCTATTAGCCAAGCTTCTGGCCTCTGCCATCCCTGTCTCTGGTTTCTCCTGGCTCCTGGTTTCCTCTACAACTATGTCCAAATTTCCTCTCCATATGAGGCCTCCAATATATGGCTTAGGACCTGACTCACCTGGCCGCACCTTCACCATGCCGACATCTTGAAAATGCACATTTACAGTGGGCTCACACCACAGGAACCCAGATTAAGATTCAGAGCGTGTCTTAGTTGGGGTACGAGTCAATCCACCACAGGTGCTTTAGAAGCAGCTCTTCAGTTTCTTGGGGCTTTTGCATGGGAAACAGGCTGTTTTAGTTTCCTGGCTGCTAAAATGGATACTCTACAACGTGTTGGCTTAAACCACGGGGATTTCTTGTCTCGTGGTTTGGGGGCTAGGAGAACTCCCAAATCCAGGCATTGTCAAGGCCATGCTTTATCCCACAGGACTGGCACTCTGGGGCTGGCTGCCGGCAGCCCTTGTTTCTTGGCTTTTCTGTCATATGGCAAAGCACATGGCAGCCTCTCCTGGCTTCCCAGCTTCTTCCTGTGGCTTTCTCTGTGTGTGTGTCTGAATTTCATTCTACTTATAAGGGGCTCCAGTAATAGGATTAAGACCCATCCTCATTCAGTTGGGCCCCACCTTAACTGAATAACCTTATCAAAAAATCCTATTTACAACAGCTTCACACCCAAAGGAATGGATGAAGATTAAAAACATGTTTTTTTCTGAGGAACATAGCTCCAACCCACCAAAGAAAAATTTTAATTTGTTAATGGACAGAAAGTGTTAAACATGACTTCTGGACATCTTTATTAGAATTAATGAAGACTATTGTTCAAATTTCTTATGTACTAAAAAGAATTGGACTTATTAAGATAATTGTAGATATCAAGGTTGTCTTCGAGTGCATATGAATTCTTTGGAATTTTTGGCTATGTGTTATCAAAAGATACATGAATAGGGAACTTCATTCATCCTAATCGTAAGTCAGGAGAAGCTGTAATTCCTAAAATCCTTTGCATTTAGTCTCTTGGTTAAATTTATAGTATATTAAGAAAATTAAGTTTTCACATAATTTCTCTTTTCACCTAACTTCATAAAGACAGGAAGGAAGGGAGGGAGGGAGGGAGGGAAGGAAGGAATTCCTAAGGTCTATTGTCTTAAAAAATAAAATAAAATAAAAATGGTTTACTATTGCACCCAAACCTTAAGAGTTTAAGTTAATTTACTGGATATAAACTGGGTGGCTTGGAGTGGTCAGGCTGGCCTGGCACTGCAGGAGAGAGATTTTGTCCTGTTCTTTTTGAGAGCTTGTGAGGAAGTGCTAACCATATAAGTCCTTCGACCCTGCCAAGGTCAGGGACTCTGAACATCTGTGAGTGAGTGCTGGTCATCACCATCAAAGCAGCTTGTGGTGCCAAGGGGGCGTTGGGACTGGAGCCGCTGATTTCACTGGTTCATTCTTGCTGTCCCTCACCTCTTCTCCTCTCGAGTGCACCCTGGGTTTTCCTTTTGTTTTTTCTTTTTTTTTTTTCATTTTCTTAAGGACGCGTGCTCTCCCCGACCATTGCTGTGCTGGTAGCTGTCCTACGAGGGGCTCCAAGTGCTACAAGAGTGACTTCAGCGTTGCTCTGTGTTGACGCTTCCCTTCAGACAACAGAGCCGCCAGACCGCGACCCTGCAGGCGATTCTGTTCACAGGCCGCCCTCCCCGCTGGCCCACGTCCTTTGCCATTTGTGCAGAAAGTTGGGCCTTAGGAATCCACAGCTCTTTTGGAATTGTCAAGTGCCGTTGTTTGTGGGCGCTGACCGGGAGAACCCTGCAATTGAGCTGGACGTCCGCTCACCAACGTGTGTTGTGGTTGTGACGGAACAATCCTGCAACTTCGAAGGGCTTCCAGAACACAAATCAGGATGACACAGTGGAATGAGCCAAGTGCTCAACAGAAGGTTGCACGACACTTTCGGAACATGGTATTCTAAACAAATTCTGCCGTCTCCCAGTGCCGTGTACTTGGTGCTGATTTTGGGGCCTTTTATTACTCAGATTGGTTTTAAATATAAATGATTAATCACAGAGACACCGTCTGTTTTTTGGTTCTGTTTTGCTAAGACAGATTAAACTGCGATAACGATTACAGACTCCAGGCCTGCGTGGACTGATATGTTTAAGGTTTGAGAAATCTTTCGGCCTTTAAAGACTGGCTTGCTGCCTTGTTATGCTTCATTCGTCACACACGTAACTATACATAGTGATGTGAGCAATTTACTGCCATGGTGATTTCCTGTAAATGTCTTTCTGTCTGATTAGGGCACTAGCTCAGATTTTGTGAATGGTGAAATCTGTTTTGTGTCCCTTTGGGAGCTCTTCTTAAATATATCACTATAAAAATATTGAGCTTTTCAATACAGATGTTCCTTCTTTCTATGGTATAAGCCTATATACTTAAAAGAATGTTTTTTTTTTCCTTTTTAGTAGACATACATACTTCAGAAAGTAATAAAACAAAATGTAGATTTTGTACTTCAACATACGATTATTTTCCGAGTATTTGCCTGAACGTGGTGTTTTAGGGGAACTAGGGCATGATTCTGTCCGAGTGCTCCCCAACTTCAGTTTTGTTTTCATGTACTTGCAATGCCTGCCCTATAAAATCAGCCCCACTAACGTCTCTAATTATTAAGATAATTTTGTGGATTGAGGCGTTTTTCATCTTTGCTTCTCTTTTTTCCCACTGAGATGAATACAGCACTTTGGAGTGCAGAGTTATTTCTGCAGGTGTTTTTAGTTTCCTGGACTAAGATATACATTCCACCTCTGCTCCATTTTCTTCCATTTTTATTCATCTTCTGCTCGGCCAGCTCCCGCATCCTGGAAGCCGCAGGCAGAGTGAACCCTGCTGGGCTGACTGGAAATCCATAGATGATTTGAGAAGGAATTAGTATGGCTAAGAAAATAAAGGCTCACTGAGCACGGAACTTACAAGAAGTTTATATTTCAGGTAAACCCTCCGCTTTTCCGCCCACTGCTGAAGACGGGTTGCTTAGCTGCTTGCAGTTAGTTTTTCAGGCTGCAGGGGCTGGCAGCACAGCTCCTGGCGCGGCAGCTGCCGAGGCCAAGGGGCAGCTCTCCCTTCCCTAGTCTACTTTTTGTGGAAGTAAACACTGCTGCTCCTCTCCCTGTTGATTTGCTTCTGGAATCTGAAGGTTTGATGAAAAGCCAATGCTAAAGAACTCACTTTTGAGATTTTGGCTTATGTCTTTAAAATGTTTGCTACAGTTCAGTTCAACACCCCCTCCATACCCCGCACCCCCATTACCCCCACCCCCCACCAAAGCTTTCACCCTACCCCCTCCCTAGCCCCCACCCTTACACCCCCCCCCATCGTGCTTCTTTTCACCGTCTGCTCATTTCAAGCTCGAGGATAAGGGAAGGGAGACAGCAGGAGACAGGCGGGGGTGGGGGTGCTTTGGAGAGTCTCCCAGGTACTCCTAGTTGGGGCGAGGGACCCCACCCCCAGCTCCCGGCCGTCAGGTTTAGAGTGGGCTCCGTCCCTGGCCCTGGCTCCAGCTGCGGCCCCTTCTCCCCCAGGACGCGTGTGCTGGCCCTGCCCCCGCCCCCCAGCCCCGTCCTGCCGCAGCGCCAGGTGCTCCTGAGGTGCCTCCAGTGTTTCTCTCTGGCCCGGGGCTGTGTCTGAAAGCTGGAAACTGCTAACCACAGTCCCGGCCAAAATTCCAACCACATTTTCATTTAAAAGGAAAATAACGCACGTGGGACCCTGATGTAATTTGCTTCACATATAACAGCTTGTGTTTCCTTAGAGCTTCAGTGCTTGACCTGAAGATAGACTTACACTGCACAGCCTTGAACCCAAAGCTGTCTATATCTGTAAGAAACACACCTTTTGCTGGAGTCCTACAGGAGTAAAAGGTGCATTTCCCCGCTGTGTTGCGAGGACTCACATAGAAATGGAACAGTGCATGTATGTAACCTAGTAAGTCCAACCTAACCATGAGCCCACACTCATTTCCCTTCTCACACCAAGGT
>JAQZBX010020165.1:0-33220 GCA_029593785.1 Cabassous unicinctus
AGCAGCCTACATTGATGAAAGAAGAAATTGATGAACTCAACAGACCAATCAAAAATAAAGAGATAGAGTCAGTCATCATAAACCTCCCTACTAAGAAGAACCCAGTACCAGATGGCTTCACAGGTGAATTCTACCAAACATTCCAGAAAGAACTATCACCAATCCTGCTTGAACTCTTCCAAAAAATAGAAGTGGAGGGAACTTTGCCTAACTCATTCTATTATGCCATAATCAGCCTGATACTAAAGCCAAAGATGCCACAACAAAAGAAAACTATAGACCAATCTCTCTAATGAACTTAGATGCTAAAATCCTCAACAAAACACTTGCTAATCATATTCAACAACACATCACATGAATTATACACCATGACCAAGTGGGTTTCATCCCTGGTATGCAAGGATGGTTCAACATAAAAAAAATCAATGTAATATACCACATAAACAGATTGAAAGAAAAAAAATCAAATGATCATCCCAATAGATGCAGAAAAAGAATTTGACAAAATGCAGCACCCTTTCCTGATAAAAACACTACAAAAGATAGGAATAGAAGGAAACTTCCTTAACATGATAAAGGGTATATATGAAAAACCCACAGCTAACATTATATTCAGTGGAGAAATCCTAAGAGCTTTCCCTCTAAGATTGGGAACAAGACAAAGATGCACACTTTCACCACTCCTATTTAACATTGTACTGGAAGTACTTGCTTGAGCACTTAGAGAAGAAAAAAGATTTTTAAAAGGCATCCAAATAGGAAAGGAAGAAGTAAAAATTTCACAATTTGCAGACAACATGATCCTATACATAGAAAGCCCTGAGAATCTACAACAAAGGTTCTAGAGCTTATAAATGAGTTCAGTAAAGTCACAGGTTATAAGATCAATGTGCAAAAATCAGTAGCATTTCTATACACTAATAATAAGCAATCTGAGGATGAAATCAAGGGAAAAAATCCCATTTATGATAGCAAATAAAAAAGTCAAATACCTAGGAATAAATTTAACTAAAGATGTAAATTACTAATATGAAAACTACACAACACTGTTAAAGGAAATCATAGAAAACTTAATTAAAGGGAAGAATATTCCCTGTTCATGGATAGGAAGGTTTAACATCATTAAGATGTCTATTTTAGCTAAACTGATCTACATATTTAACATAATCCCAATAAATATCACCACAGCATTTTTTATTGAATGGGAAAAACTAACTGTGAAATTTATCTGGAAGGGCAAGTGGCCCCGAATAGCCAAACACATATTGAAAAAGAATAATGAAATCAAAGAGATCACATTACCTGACTTTAAAACATACTACAAAGCTACAGTGATCAAAACTGCATTGTATTGGCACAAGGATAGACATACTGACCAATGGAATAGAATTGAGAGTTCTGATATAGACCCTCACATATGCAGCCATCTGATTTTTGACAAGGCCACCAAGCCCATTCAACTGGGAGAGAATGGCCTCTTCAACAAATGGTGTTTGGAGAACTGGATATCCATATCCAAAAGAATGAGAAGAACACAATCTCACACCATATACAAAAATTAACTCAAGGGAAGCGGGTGTGGCTCAGTGGATAGAGCCCCCGTTTACCATATGGGAGGCCCGGGTTCGTGTCCCGAGGCCTCCTTGTGAGGGCAGGCCTGCCTGAGCGGTGTGGTGGGCTGATGCAGCAACCTCACGGCAGGAAGCGGGTGTGGCGCAATGGATAGAACACCCGTTTACCACATGAGAGGCCCCGGTTCGCTTCCCGGCGCCTCCTTGTGAGGGCAGGCCGGCTCGTGCGGCGCCGTGGGCTGATGCGGCAAGACCTCACAGCAAGGGGGAGATAAGCAGACACAAAGAAGACACGCAGCGAATGGACACAGCAGCACAAGCAGCAAGGGGGGGATAAATAAATAAAATAAATAAATCTTTAAAAAAAAAATTAACTCAAGATAGATCAAAGATCTAAATATAAGAACCAAGACCATAAAGACCTTGGAAGATAATGTAGGAATCATCTACAGGATCTTATAATAGGAAATGGTTTCATGAACTTCACACCCAAAGATCAAGCAGCAAAAGAAAAAATAGATAAATGGGACCTCCTCAAAAATTAAAAACTTTTGCACTTCAAAGGAGTTTGTGAAGAAAGTGAAAAGGCAACCTACTCAATGGGGCGAAATATTTGGTAGCCATATATCTGATAGGGCCCTCATATCCTTCATATGTAAAGAAATCCTATACCTTGAAGATAAAAAGACAAACTACCCATTTGAAAAATAGGCAAGAGATTTGAATAGACACTTCTCCAAAGAAGAAATACAGATGGCTAAAAAGCACATGAAAAGATCCTCAACAACACTAGCTATTAGGGAAATGCAAATCAAAACTATAATGAGATATCATCTATCATCGCACACCCATTAGACTGGCAGCTATTAAAAAAACAGAGGACTAAAACTTTTGGAGAGGATGTGGCGGAATGGGAACACTCATCCACTGCTGGTGGGAATGTAGAATGGTGCAGCCATTGTGAAGGACAGTTTTGTGTTTCCTCAGAAAACTAACTTTAGAACTGCCATATGATCCAGCAATCTCACTGCTGGGTATAAACCCAGAAGAACTGAAAACAGGGACACAAACAGATGTATCCACACCAATGTTCATAGTGGCATTATTCACTACTGCCAAAAGCTGAAATCACCCCAAATGCCCCTCAACAGAGGAGTGGATAAACAAATTGTGGTATATACATACAATAGAATATTACTCACCTGTACAAAGAAAAAAATATTTACATACAGGATTACATGGATGAATCTTGAGGACCTTATGTTGAGTGAAGCAAGCCAGGCACTGAAGAACAAATATTACATGACCTCATTGATATGAATTAAGCAAATTGAGGAGACTCACAGAGCTAGAATCTGGAAGATAGGTTTACAGGAAAAAGAAAGGGAGAAGACGGTTGTGAGCCAATGCCCATATGAGCAAAATCTATGATAAAGTGGAAGTGTGTAGTTTTATAGTGGAGGGGCAAGACAGTGGTGTAATGATACTGTTGGGATGGGCAGTGGTGGTTTGTAAAGGGGGTAGGGTGGAGAGGGTGGGTTGGACTGCCCATGGAACTGGGGGTAGGGCTGGGGGAGGGAGCAGGTGAACACTGGGATGGGTGGGTACATGGTTGAAACTACAATGTTGGGAATGCTCTTTTGGCAATATGGCAAGTGAGCATTGCTGGTTTGAGGTGTTAAATGTGGGGGGTTATTCAGGACAGGGCACACTTGGGCCAGGCTTCTAGGGAGTGTGTGAATGTTCATCTTGCCATAGTATGGTATATCAGTGGGTGGAGACTCACATCATGAGTGGCAAGGTGGTGTACTCCCATCTTGGGGACGCCCACTGTATTCTCAAATAGAGGGGCAAGAGTCCCTCGAGAGCATGGGCAGTGCCCCATAGGGGAGGACAGACCAGTGTGTCAAGCCCTCAGTGTTGTTGCAAGTAATTAAGAATCTTGTCCTTTAAGGAGTGAAGCCTAGTGGTTGCCATGGGTCCTGAGGGGAGGGGGAGGGAGGAATAGAATAGTTGGAATAGGAGGTATTTGGGGGACAAGAGAAGTGTTATACATGATCTTGTTATGATGGATACAGGCCATGTTAAATTACATCAAAATTTACAAAAGTGTATGGTCCAAAATGTAAACCATAATGTAAACCATTGACCATAGTTGGTAGCTATGTTTCAATATTTGTACATCAGCTGTAACAAAAACCATCCACATATAAAATATTAATACGGGAAGGGAAAAGGGGGGAGGATGTTGGGTATATGGGAGTCCCCTGTATTTGGTATGTGACCTTGCTGTAACCTAAAACTTCTTTGAAAACAAAATGAAAAAATTAAGACACTGGGGGAATAAATGGAAGAAAATGTCACTGTACATATTGGACAACAGATCTTACAGTGATGAAAGGCAAAATGTCAAAAAAAAATTTATTTTTTAAAATATTTTTTCATTAGTTTCTATTATCCCAAGTTTTAAAACATTAAAAAAAATTTTTTTTTGCATTTTATTTTTTATTTTTAAAACTGTTATTATTTCATTTTCTTGTTAATTGTATTTGACTATTTTATTGGCTTCAATTTTAAAGTTTTGGATCACAGAAGGGTTTCAACTGTGGCGGGGGAGAATCATTGGTGCAGTGTGTCAGTGATGGGGGATACATGGGAGGAAGCTCATCTGGGCATACATATAAGGCATATGAATGTGTTCAAATGTTCATGGGGCATTGTCACAGTGGATGGAGATTCACACAATAACGGAAGGAATATCAAATTCCTTTCCTGAGGAGCTCTGCCACATTCTCTAGTGGAACACCAAGAATTCTCTGAGTACAGGGGCAATGACTAGTGAAGGAAGATGGTCCATTGACGGGTCCTTGGTATTGATGACTGTACTTATGAACCTTTACTCTTTAAATTGAAACTTAGCCTAGAATTATAGGGTGCCTAAGAGTTTCCTCCTGGGAGCTTGTTGCTCAAATTGGCCTCTCTCTAAGCCGAACTCAGCATATAAATACATTACCTTCCCCCCAGCATGGAACATGACCCCCGGGAATGAACCTCCCTGGCACCAAGGGATTACTACCAAGCATCAACTAGCAATGCAACTGGAAAAAGACCTTGACCAAAAGGGGGAAAAGGTAAAGACAAATGAGTTTATAATGGCTAAGAGACTTCAAAGTGAGTTGGGAGGTCATTCCAGAAGTTACACTTATGTATATCTCAGCAGGATCTCATTGACTGCCAAAGTAGATACTACTCCAAATAGTGGGGCTCCTGAGGACTCTGGGGACATCCAGACACTATAGTCAGGGAGGATAGCTCAGGAGTTATATGCTTTGCCAGTGGGCCTTACTTTGGAATTTATGTTCCTCAGTGTAACAGAGTTGGACTCAGTTATAATTTCCCTACACATGGCTCTTCTGTTCTTCTATTTGAACCTATAATTAGTACTTGAGTTGGTAAGTGCATGTCCAAGACACTTCAATCTTTGGACTGTCCATGAGCCAGCTGGGACTCAAATCTCAATGGAGTTGCAACACCTACTCTCCAGTTCACTGATCTCACCCAGGACAACTAACAAGGAAGGGATGGTGGATGACTACCATACCAAGGAACCAAGAAAGTCTACAACTGAAAGCAAGAAAGTCCCATCTATCAGCCCTAATGGATTGCAGCCCCCTCTTAATTAGAGGTGGAGTGGACATCACCATTCTAGACTCCTCAGGACAGGGGAATGAACTATGGACTAAAGTACACTTACTGGTATTCTACTATGGACTTATTGTGATTCTACCAATGGAAGAAATTATATCATTGATGTGGAGGCAGTGGCCACTGGAGGTTCTGAGGGAATGGAGAGGGAAAAATAGGTGTAATGCGGGGCCATTTTCGGGCCTTGGGAATTGTCCTGAATGACATTGCAACAACAGATACAGCCATTATATATCTTGCTATAACCTACAGAATTGGATGGGAGAGAGTGTAAACTACAAGGTAAACTTTAATCCATCCTTAGTGGCAATGTTCCAGAATATGTTCATCAATTGTAATGAATTTACCACACTAATGAAGTATGTTGTTAATGTGGGAAAATGTGGGATGTGTGGGGAGTGGGGCATATGGGAATCCCCTATATTCTTGATGTAACATTTATGTAACCTAAGTATCTTTAAACTATATATATAGATGTAATATGGTGGCATTTTCAAGACATTGGAATTGTCCTAAATGACATTGCAATGACAGATACAGGCCATTATATATCTTGTCATAACTTACAAAAATGTGTGGGAGAGAGTTCAAACTATAATGTAAACTATAATCCACACTTAGTGGCAATGCTCTAATATGTATTCATCAATTGTAACAAATGTACCACACTAATGAAGGATGTTGTTAATGTGGGAAAGTGTGGGAAAGGTAGGGAGCGGGACAAATGGGAATCCTCTTATTTTTTATGTAACATTTATGTAATCTAAGTATTTTTTAAAAAGTGTTAAACATAAAAGCTAAAATTATAAACACAAAATTAAACATAGGAGAAAATCTTCATGACTTAGGAGTAGTGAAAAATATTTGCAATAGAAATGTCTGTCAAAGAACTCCTATAAATTAATAATGAAAATAACTGAATTTTAATAAATAGGCAATTTAATAAGTTAATAAGTGGAAGACCTGAAATGCTCATATGTTGAGAATACAAAAGGGTACAACCACTTTCAAAAACTCTGTGTCAGTGTGTAAGAAAGTTAAGCATTATTACTTCATGCTCCAGAAATTTCACTTCTAGGGATATTCCCAAAATCAATAAGTGCATATATTAACAAAAAGCCACATATAAGAATGTTCATAGCAGCTTTACTAGAATGACCCAAACTGGAAACAACAGAAATGTTTATCAGCAAGAGAATGGATAAACAAATGGTGGTATATTCATGCAAAAGAATATTACACAGCAATAAAAAAGGAACAAACTACTGAGACAGCTTCAACTTGACGAATCTCAAAAACATGGGCTTGAGTAGAAACCAGCCACTAAAGAATACATACTTTATGATTTCATTTATGTGTAGTTCAAAAACTGGGGTGATGTCATCAATACGGTGACATAAAACATATCATGGAAAAGTCTCTGTCTTGGTTTGAGTATTTTGTGCTCCCCAGAAAAGATCATGCTCTTGGAGTTAATCCGTTCCTGTGGTTGGGACACTTTGGATTGAATTCAGCTAGGGGTCTTTTATTGGAGTTCTTCAGTGAGGCATGACTTAGGGTGGGTCTCAGCCCTCTTGCTGGAGTCCTGTATAAATGGAGGAGAGGGTACAAAGGAAGAGAACTGTAAGCTTTCACATTTGAGAGAGGACTCCGAGATTGCCTACAGCTGCAGAAAGAAAGCAACCCCAAAAAGCTGAGAGAGAGGCCTGATGCTGGAATCAGTGGAATAGCCTGAAGGTGAGAGATGAACCACAGCTGTGCTTGGGGAGAAAGTGATACTGGAGGAGAAGACACAGAAGAGCCACCATTTTGCTTTGCCATGTGGCAGGAGTCCAAGATCAGTACCTTGATTTAGACATTTTCATAGCCTCAGAACTGCAAGATTTTACCCTACTAAATTCCCATTAATAAAGCCAAGCATTTTTGGTATTTTTGTATTGGCAGCCTTTAGCAAACTAAAAGTCATCCCACAGAATGAACTAATAAAAGTACAAATCCCACCTGCTTTGATCTCTGGAGTATGATGGAGACTGGAGAAGGGCTCCACAAAGGCTTAATCAAAGAAAAAGGAAAACAAACACCAAAATCAGGTAGGAAATTTGTGTCCCAGACCTGCTAGTCCAGATACCTTCCTTTCATTTGGTGCTGCACAGATTGAGAGTCACACAGAGGTAGCATGGCCTGGGGTCCCTCCTGCCATGGATAAAGATCATAAAGTCACTCACAGCAGTGACTTAGAAATCCATACATATCCAGGCACAGCGACGCAAGGCCAGACCCAGGGGTGAAACACAAACAGCTGAGGAGCACCGCATTAAAAAGTGCCCCCAGGGAAAAAGTGTCTACAGCAGAACTGTTGGCAAGACACTCATTCCAGTCTTGGTTTGATGCACCTTTCTGAATTGACCCCATCTGCCTCCCCAGGGCAGAATATCTTATAGCGGATGAAATCAAAGGCAAAAAAGACTCACAGAAAAAAAGTGGAGGAGGGGCAAATTGAACTGTTGTAAGACAGGATGGGTCCTAGAACTGGAAAGTGTAAGGTAAAAGTGACACTGAGTGAGGAAGAAAATTTAAACCAATCATAGAAGCTGGGGAGAAAATTCTCTGCAAAAACAAACAGAACAGATTAAGATTCCCAGAGAGGAACTGAGGAAAGGAAGCACTGCATGTAAAAAGGCAATTGCATGCAAAAAGGGCAATCTTAAAAATTGTACAGTGTAGTAAGGGAAATTTCAGGAAAGATGGCAAAGTAGAGAGTTCCAGGACTCACTCGTCCTCCAAAAACAGCTAGTAGACATGCAGAAACTCTGTGAAACAACTCTTCTGGGGCTCTGGAGGCCAGGAGAGCACTATACAGCATCCAGGGAAGAGCAGGACAAAGAGACTAAGAAACTGCAATTTTAAAAATGTGAGTAACTTGTTCTGTGATGCTGACTGGCACCTATCTCCCACCCTTGAGGTGAGCTACCTGGAATCTGGTCACTGGCTAGCTACTGCAGCTGGAGAGGCATATGGAGGTTCTCTTCCCCAAAGAGAAAAGCCCCCATCCCAAAAAGCAAAGAGTGTCTACAACTGCAAGCAAAAACAGTTCCTTCCATTTTCCCCATAAGATCTAAGCCCCCTCTCAATCTGAAGCAGAACAGCATCACCATGCCCAAATTCTCAAGACTGAGGAATGAACAAACATATGGGAAGAATGCAAAGTAGACATTACTATTATAGTAATGGAAGAACTTATACCATTACAAAGACAGTGGTTACCAGAGGCTCTGAGGGGAGTGGGAGGGAAGAATAGGTGGAACAATGGGAATTTTTAGGGCATTAGAATTGTTCTGCATGATTTTGCAATGATGGATACAGCCCATTAAACATTTTGTCAAAAACTATAAAATTGTACAGTGCAAAGTGTAAACCATAATGTAAACTATAGACCATGGTTGGTAGCCATGCTTCAATATTTATCCACCAATTATTACAAATGTACCACACTCACATAAGATGCTATTAATAGGTGAAAATGTGAGAGGGGGAGGGGATTGGGTATATAGGAATCCCCTATATTTTCAATGAAACTTTTCTGTAATCTAAAACTTCTTTAAAAATAAAGTTAAAAAATAAAGAAGAGTTGGCAATTCACATAGAGCTTTAAAATATTACCTTAAGTATACAATTTTCCCCAATCCTGTAAAAAAAAAAAAAAAAAAAAGAACAGGGAGCACATCCAGAACTGATGATGGCTTTTCATCAGTGAACTTAGCTCACTGGGTCTTAGTTCTGAACTGCTGCTTTAGTCCACCCTGGGGAGGGACTACTGTTGCCATTGTTTCAGCACCACCCCAACAAGGGCAGAGTTGATGGAAGTTCAAAGACACACATTGCCTCCTTAAGTTGTGGGGAACATTTTATGAAAAGCATCATATGCTGGGAAGGCCAGGGAAGTGCACCTTTGGGGAGCCAACATAAAGGCTTTTTTGGTGTCTTTCCTGACCCTCTTCCCAGGGTCCTTTGGAATTGGTCTGTGGCCCCTTCATAGGTTCATCACCCTGTTTTGGCTGGGAAATACTGACTTGGGAAAGTCCTCTCAGGGCAAACCTCCTCCCAGAATTTGTCATCCAGGCAAAAGCAGCTAGAGGCAATGAAAAGTGAGTAAAAAAATATTATGCAGGCAAAACAGAAACAAACAGAACAGATCAAGTTTCCCAGAGAATGAACAGAGGAAAGGAAGCTTACACCTGGGAGTGAAACAATTGCACAAACAAAGCAATCTTAAAAATTGTACCACATGCCAATATAAGAATCAGATGTAGAAGAGTTGACTAAATCTGATCAGTTAAACATGACAATTCTAAAGGCCTAGAATAGGTTGAAACAAGAGTCAAAGACAAGACTTAACACAAAGCCAATCAGCAATAAAATCCTAGGCAAGAGAGAGAAACTGACCTTCAGAGTAAACTCATCAAGATAATCAGACCCCTAGACATCAGCAAAAAAATTACAAGCCATACTAAGAAACAGGAAGATATGGTCCAGTCTTAGGAACAAATTAAAAAGTCAAAGGAGACACAGAATTTGGAACAACTAAGCAAAGACATTCAAGCAAATCTCCTAAATTAATTTAAAGAGATGAAGGAAAATATGGCTAAAGAGATAAAGGATATTAAGAAAACACTGGGTGAGCATAAAGAAAAATTTGAAACTATGAAAAGTCACATAACCATATAACATAACTTATAGGAATAAAAGGCACAATAGAAGAGATTAAAAATACACTAGAGGTATCTGACAGTAGATTTGAACAGGCAGAAGAAAGAATCATCAAACTAGAAGACAGGACATTCAAAATCTTACAAGCAGAAGAATAGACAGAGAAAAGAATGGGAAAAAATGACCAGGATCTCAGGGAATTGAATGACAGCATGAAACACAAAAACATATATGTCATGGGTGTCACAGAAGGAGAAGGGAAGGGAAAAGGAGCAGAAAGAATATTTGAGGAAATAATGACTGAAAATTTCCCAAGTCCTATGAAAGACATAAATATAAATATCCAAGAAGTACAATGTACTTCCAAACAGAATAAATCCTAATAGACCAACTCTGAGACACATAGTAATCAAAATGTGAAATGCCAAAGATAAAAAAGAAAATCCTGAAAGCAGCAAGAGAAAATTGATTTGTCACATACAAGGAAATCACAATAAGATTATGTGTCAATTTCTCAATAGAAACCATGGAGGTGAGAAAGCAATGGTATGATATATTTAAAGTACTGAAAGAGGAAAACTGCCAGCCAAGAAATTTTTATCCAACAAAACAACTCTTCAAAAATGAGAGAGTTTAAATTATGATGAACAGAAACTAAGAAAGTTCAACAACAAGAAACATTCCCTACAAGAAATACTAAAGGGAGTTCTGCAGGATGAAAGGGAAAGACAGGAGAGGGAGGCTTGGAGTAGAGTGTAGAAATGAAGATTATCACTAACGGTAATTAAAAGGATAAAAAGAGAGAAAAAATAAGATACGGTATATAAAAACTAAAGGATAAAATTGTTGAAGTAAGTACTGCCTTTACAGTAATAACATTGAATGCTCATGGATTATACTCTCCAATTAAAAGACACAGATTGGCAGAAGAGATTAAAAAGTATGATCTAACTACATGCTGCTTACAAGAGACTCATCTTAGACACAATGACACAAATACATTGAAAGTGAAAGGTTGGGGAAAAAATATTCCACACAAACAGTAATTAAAAAAGAGCTGGGGTAACTATATTAATAACAGACTAAATAGACAAAGAGGGACACTATATATTAATAAAAGAATCCACCAAGAAGAAATAACAATCATAAATATTTATGGACCTAACCAGGGTGCCCCAAAATACAGGAGGCAAACCTTGGCAAAACTGAAGATAGAAATACATATTTCTACAATAATAGCTGGAGACTTTAATACACCACCCTCATCAATAGATAGAACATATAGACAGGAGATCAGTAAGGAAATAGAGAACTTGAATAATATATTAAATGAACTTGACCTAACAGGTATATACAGAACGTTACACTACAAAAGAGCAGGATATGCAGTCTCCTCAGGTGATCATAGATCATTCTCCAGGATAGATAGGTTAGGTTGCAAAACAAGTTTCACTAAATTTTAAAAGATTGAAATTATACAAATCACTTTCACTGACCATATTGGAATAAAGCTGGAAATCAATAACAGGTGAAGGACTGGAAAAATCACAAATATATGGAGATTAAATTAGCACACTCTTAAACAATCAGTGGGTCAAAGAACATATTGGAAGAGAAATCATTAAATATCTCAAGAAGAATTAAAATGAGAACACAAGATAGCTACACTTAAAAGATGCTGCAAAGGCAGTGCTGAGAGGGAAATTTATAGCCCTAAATGCCTATATTAAAAAAGGAAGAGCTAAAATCAAAGACCTAAATGTACACCTGGGAGAACTAAAAGAAAAGAGTAGCAATATAATCCCAAAGCAAGCAGAAGGAAAGGAACAATATAGATTAGAGAAGAAATAAATGAAATTGAGAGTAAAAAATGGAGAAAATCAACAAAACCAAAAGTTTTGTCAAGATAAAATTGACAAACCCTTAGCTAGACTGACAGAGAAAAAAGAGAAAAGATGCAAATAAATAAAATCATAAATGAGAAGGAGAGCATTACTATTGACACCACAGAAAAGAAAGGATTATAAGAGGATACTATGAATAACTGTATGCCAACAAATTAGACAATGTAGATGAAATGGTCAAATTCCTAGAAACACATAAACAGTCTAATCTGACTCTAGAAGAAATAGAAGATCTCAAAAGACAAATTAATTTAAAGAGATTGAATCAGTCATGAAAAATCTCCAAAGAAAAGCCCAGGACTAGATGGCTTCACAAAAGAATACTACAGAACATTCCAAGAAGAATTAATAGAAATCTTCCTCAAAATTTTCCAAAAAATTGAAGAGGAGGAAACTGTACCTAACTCATACTGTGAAGCCAACATTGTCCAAATACCAAAGGTTGATGAATATACAACTATGGGGGTCCAGTGGGTCCCAGGCCCTGGCTCCCCCACCCTAAGGGAAACTCAGCCTGTAGCACATAGCCACCTGCATGCCCCAAGACCCAAGTTAAAATTTAACAGACCTCCTGACAGGGAAACAATATACAGATGGTATCATAGACTGTGTTTTTCTCCAGGCTGTATACTTCCTTCCTACAATAACATCACCAGACCCCATCTATGTGCTTCATATGACCCAAGCAAAAACTCTGTTATGAAATGTCTTTGTTCTGAGACCCTTTATATCACCCCCCATTTTCCTGCCTCTTTGCTGAGCACTAACTTCATTATCTGGCTTACCACCACCAGAGAATATCTCCTGTCTGTAATTCCCAATAAATGAAGCTTATGTCTGATTCTATGCCAGGTGCTTTCTTTGGTCTTGTGGCTGGCCCTACCTCTGCCCTTCAGGAATTTGATTGGAACAATCGGTAAGCCAGCCAGGAGACCAAAGGACTACTGGCAGTAGCAAGCATGAGCTCAGGGTAAGGAGAATCTACCATGAAAATTCCAGGTTGGCTTATAACATTTATGTTATAAGGGTGGCTTCCCTTCTGGATGACTGGGGACTGCTGAGAGAGTATAGGGACAACCTAAAAACTCCAACGGGTATACTGGCTGTGCTATTTCAGGTAGCAGAACAACTTCACTTAAATAAGAAAAAAGTAGACTGCCAAATAGCTGCAGCTATAGACTGACCCCTGTTAGGAGCCTTATGGGCAGCTACTGAGGTGGAACAAGTGGCAAAGGCCTCTGTGTGCCACTTAAAAAAAGAGTTAAAGTTACAAAAATATATCAGCCTATCACAGGCAGAAATGAAAATTATAAGTAGCGTTAGTAAATTGTGTTTTTGTGCCTAACTCTCTATTTGTGTCTGCCTGTTTGCTCAGTGTATATCTTCATACATCAGGATGGTAATATCAAATAAACAAATGAAAATTCTTAAAAGAGCTCTATTCAAATTGCTAAACATTAAATAAGTGCTTATATGTAAATGAATATTCCTGGAGCCCGAATTTAAAAAGCTAAACAGAACAGGAAAGTCATATAGAAATCTGAATATAGAAATTATTAGAAGAGGGAAAAAAAAAATCTGGTAAGCTCCTTGACCTACCCAGTCCCCCCAGGGCCTCCTTCTCTTTGTGAGAGCTATGGGAAAATGTCTAAGTGTGACAAAATAGGAAAAATGTAAGTTTGGCTTAACACTCTTATTTACTAGACTGGGGAATTAAAAATCATACTTTGCCCTGAAAGTCCCCAATTTAAACCTTTTAATACCCTTAAAATGAGGGTAATTAATCCAGTAACTAAACTTCAATAAGTGAAGGAAAAAGTCCTTGAAAGCTATGGAAAGTTCTTTTCTAAATTATGATTAAAACAAATTAAAAAATTATAATATACATTCAAGAACCTAGCAGTCAGTATGCTTTTAAGGTTATTCACAATTTTAAAATTTTCTGAAAGAGTAAAAGAGGTTTTAGCTTCCTCTAAAGGAAAGAAGAAAAAATAAAAACATTTCTTGCATAAACAAAAATGGTTTCAATTTTATTTAGCTTGGATGTAATCTCCCTAGGTTTATAGGAGCTAATAATAAAATAAACTAGCATTATATGTATTAAATCTTTAAGATGATAAAAGTTGTAAGTTTGTTTTTAATGAAATATAGATCTGTCCTAAAGTGAAATGACTAGTTTTCACAGAACAGAATGAGGAATGTAAGACAAGACTTAAATGGATAAAAGTAAATTTCATTAGTTGCTAATTGTAATTTAATATGCTTATTTAAAAAGTAAAAGTAACTTATGGTTATAGGAAGTTTGCAAAAGCATTTTCTAAACTAGAATATTTAAATAGCTAATTCCAGGAAGCCAATATTAAATAAAAACCTTTATTAATATTAATAACAAAAAGTAACATCATGACAGGTGGTCAGAGGCCACCTCAATCTGCATATTAAGGGATGATAGGGGAAATTAATCTTGATTCCACTGGGAACCTTAGGTCTTCATAAAATATTGGAAAAAGTAGTTTTTTCCTGTACTGCTAAAGTAAAAAGTAAAGAACTAAAAATAGTTCAGTTCATTTAATATGTTACAAACTGCATTAGAAGTATTTAAAAAGTGTATAAAACTTAAAAGAGGTAGACTTCAGTATTGTTAAACTCTCTTGTGCATGCAAACCAGGCCTCCAGTATCCTGCATGGTGCCTCTCCATTTGGGTTATTGGTTAGGTCAGTCATTATGACCCCTAAAACAATAAAAGTACCTACCACATCTCTGGACATGCCCCTGAAGTGGATGGAAAGTACATTGCTGTTTTGGACTCCTGTGACAGCCAGCAATGGTTCAATATGGCCAGATTTACAGTGAACATTGCCTACAGACTGTCTCTGTTTTATAGTGCTGAAAGGTGCTGTGCACCAGGCCAGTGAAACACTAGAGTTTCTCTCTAGAATCAACAGTGCTGCAGCATGCTGGCTGTGTGAAGAACATATCAAGTGGAGCAATAATTACCAAAGTAATGTGAGTAGAACTTAAACAAACACAATTGGCATTATGGCCTGCTCCCATGGAAAGACAACATGTATGGTATTACAAACCTGGAGCTTAGATCTATTAACTGCAGCTCAAAGAGGAACTTGTGCATTGATTAGTGCATTGATTAGTATTAAGTGCTGTATCTATATACCTGATGAATATAATAATATCTCTTCTATTTTAGAGCATATGCAGAAGGATATTGAACATGCTAAAAGTCTTGTAAACTTAATTCATTTTCTAACTAGTTAATGAACATATTTATAAGATAAAAGAATGGCTCTCTTAAGTACTGTCTTAATTTTGCTTGCCAAATGATTGTCTTGTTGTTTCCTTTATTGTCTTTGTGAGTTTATGTCTAGGGCAGTGACTCTCCTTATACCTCTCCTAGCTGTCCTAGGCATTATTACTTCTG
The DNA here is from genome assembly GCA_029593785.1 of Cabassous unicinctus. NCBI lineage: Eukaryota > Metazoa > Chordata > Mammalia > Cingulata > Chlamyphoridae > Cabassous > Cabassous unicinctus. The sequence continues at coordinate 15,325 of JAQZBX010020165.1, forward strand.
TGGGAAATGGGGTCAGCAATTTATACCAAATCCAACAGGTCTACCACAATCTCTCCCTAGAGTTAACCAACAGTATAGAAGAAACTAGCTGTGCCTTAGAAGGACTTAGACAACAAATAGACTCCCTTGCTGCCATTGTGCTGCAAAATTGCAGAGCCCTAAACATGCTAACAGTGGCACAAAGAACCTGCCTGTTCCTCAAAGAGGAATGCTGTTTCAGTATTTAAAACTTACAAGATCAAGCCCATCAGCTTCAAAAGGATGTAGCCTCTGGAGGTACCTGGCCTTTCTCATTCCCGTGGTCCAGTCATGGCTAGCACCCTTTTTGGGGCCACTTACCACCATCTTCTTTGTCCTTTTAGTAGGACCATGTGTCTTCAAAATTCTAGTTTATTTCTTCCAGAATCAACACCTTCCAGAACAAGATATTAGTCATGTGGGGATTTCATCCAGTGCCAACCACGGTGCTGGACCCGCCTTTCCTCAACCTCAATAGACTAACCAAAGAGTTGCAAACAGCATCAGGGAGGGACTATTTCCCCTAACCAGCAGGAAGCAGCTACAGGAGAATGGCCATCACCCTTCAGCTCCCGCTTAAGAATAAGGGTGTAAACTCTCTGAGGGGGTTGTTAAGGAAGGTTAGTATAGAAAATAGGGAAGGCAGCTGATCAGACTAAAACCCACCAAAGACCCTCATTACAAGGTCCAGTTTGAAAAGCCTGGGCTCAAAAGAAGTTCTGGAAAACACCAAAAAAAAATAGCCTCCCCATTGGTTCCCTGAAGGCTGACAGGTAAAGGTAAAATGGCAACCAATCAGGATAGCAAATAGCTGGGAACCTGGGTGTGCCTATGTGGACTCTCCCTATGCCTAAACTGGTTTTTTATGTCATGTAGAAAACTCAAAGAATTTAGAAGGTGAAAATGTTTGGTATTGGAAGCCTCCTCATAAAACTCCCCTACCTGGTACTTTGTTATCTACTAATGGAAATATTGCTTGTATACTATTAGACCAGTATGGTTTGCCCCTTAATGTTCCCCATAAACATCTTTCTTTTCATCTGCAGCACCTTAGCCAATACCTTTACAGTGGACTTAGGCAGTAACCCATGCCCACAATTGGACACAATGTTGGATTTGTACAGTTCTACTATCCTCGGGTGCTACAGGCCTTCCTTGGACTGTCACTCCTGCAAATTGGACAGAATGGAACAGCTTGCTGGCATGGCAGAGTACCACCCATCAAGTTTGGAATTATACCTTTTCCTTCTTATGAGACTCATTAATATTTAATGTGTATGTATTCCTGATCACTCCCATAATAGTTCACAAGCTTTAAATCAATGCAAGAGTACATACAGCACATTGATAATTTAGCTATTTATACCTTATCTAACTGTTTTAACTCCTTCTTTTAGCCTTGGCAGCATGTCTTTTTATTAATGTTTATTTTTATTTATTTATTTTTTAAAGAAACTTTGGATTACATAAATGTTACATGAAAACATAGGGGATTCCCATATTCCCCACTCCCTCTTCTTCCCACACTTCCCCACATTAACAACATCCTTCATTAATGTGGTACATTTGTTACAATTGATGAACACATATTGAATCATTGCCACTAACTGTGGTTTTATAGTTTTCGTTATAGTTTACACTCTGTTCCACACAATTTTGCAAGTTATGACAGACTATATAATGGCCTGTACCCATCATTGCAATGTCATGCAGGACAATTCTAATGTCCTGAAAATGCCCTCATATTACATGTATTTTTCCCTCTCCTTCCCCTCATAACCTCCAGTGGCCTCTGCCTCCACATTAATGACAAAAGCTCTTCCATTGTTAGAATAACAATAAGTCGATAGTCAAAAAACAGTAAGTCTACTTTAATCCATTGTTCATTCCCAAATCTTGAGGATTTGGGGATGGTGATGTCCAATCTGCCTCTAATTGAGAGGCGGCTCAGATCCTATGGGGCAGATGGATGGAACTACCTTGCTTGTAGTTGCAGACTCTCTCTGTTCCTTGGGATGGGTGTTGTTCCATCCCAAGATGATTCGGTTCAGCGGTGCTGGTCTGTGAGGTAGGTAGGGTCAGGGGCTTGGGTTGGACTATCCATGGAACTAGAGTGAGGCCTGGGGAAAGGGGCAGGTGATCTCTGGGGATTTGCAGATCTGTGGTTAAAACTACAATGTTGGGAATATTCCTTTGGCAAATATGGCAGGGGAGCATTACCCATGTAGGGTGTTGGATGTGGGGGAAGGGGCGCAAAATGTCTTTTTAGGTTTACTAGTTTTGATGGAGGACTATCGGTATTCTGTACTGTTGTTGTAGAATGTGGATGCAGTATGTGTCCTATGGGCAATGCAAGTTACTGCATGGGAATGAATAAGATTGTGGGTTCCAGTGGGTCCCAGGCTTTGGCTCATCCACCCTAAGAGAAGCTCAGCCTGTAGCACATAGCCACCTACATGCCCCAAGACCCAAGTTAAAATGTAACAAACCCCCCAACAGGGAAACAATGTAAAAATGGTATCATAGACTAATTTTCTCCAGGCTTTACACTTCCTACCTACAATAACATCACCAGACCCCATTTATGTGCTTCATGTGACCCAAGCAGAAACTCTGTTATGCAATATCTTTGTTCTGAGACCCTTTATATTGCCCTCCATTTTCCTGCCTCTTTGCAGAGTGCTGCCTTCATTATCCAACCTGCTGCCACCAGAGATTCTCTCCTGTCCATAAATCCCAATAAATAAAGCTTATGTCTGATTCTGTGCCAGGTACATTCTTTGGTCTTGCAACTGCCCTGACCCCTGCCCTTCAGGAGTTGGGTTGGAATAACAATAAGAAAAGAAAACTTAATACAAATCAATTTCTCTAACGAGTATAGATACAAAAATTCTCAACAAAATACTAATAAATAGAATCCAACAGCAAATTAAAAAGAATTATGCACCATGATCAAGTGGGGTTTATCCCAGGTATTCAAGGGTGATTCAACCTAAGATCAATTAATGTAATACATTACATTAAGAAAATGAAAGGAAAAAGCCACATGATCATCTTGATTGACAGAGAAAAGGCATTTGACAAAATCCAGCACCCTTTCTCGATTAAGAAACTTGGAAAAATAGAAATAGTAGGAATCATCTTCAAAATGATAAAGTACATATATGAAAAACCCACGGCTTACTCCATGTGAAAGACTGAAAGCTTTCCCCTAAGATGTGGAAAAGGACAAGGATTCCCACTGTCACCACTGGTATTCAACATTGTACTGGAAGTTCTAGCCAGAGGAATCAGGCAAGAAAAAGAAATAAAAGTCATCCAAATTGGAAAGGAAGAAGCAAAACTTTCACTATTTGCAGATGGCATTATCATATATATAGAATGTCCTGAAAAACTACAGCAAAGATACTAAAGCTAATAAATGAATTCAGTAAAGTGTTGGGGTACAAATCAACATGCAAAAATCAGCAGTGTTTATATGCATTAATAATGAGCAATCTGAGGAGGAAATCAAGGGGAAAAATCCATTTAGAATAGCAACTAAAAAAATTAAATTTCTTAGAATAAATTTAAACAGGGATTTAAAGGACTTATTCATGGAAAACTACAAAACTTTGCTAAAAGAAATCAAAGAAGTTCTAAATAAATGGAAAGATATTCCATGATCATGGATTGGATGACTAAATATCGTCAAGATGTCAATTCTACCCAAAATGATTTACGGGTTCAATGCAATCCCAATAAAAATTCCAACAGCCTACTTTGCAGAAAAGAAAAAGCCAACCATCAAATTTATTTGAAAGGGTAAAGGGCCCCTGAATAGCCAAATCCATCTTTAAAAAGAACAGATTTGGAGGAATCACACTTCCTGACTTCAAAACTTTTAACAAAGCTACAGTGGTCAGAACAACATGGTACTGGTTCAAGGATAGATATTTATATCAATGGAATCTAATTGAGAGTTCAGAAATAGATCTTCATATCTATGGCCAATTTTTTTTTTTTTTTTGAGAAGGTTGCCAAATCCACTGAATTGGGAAAGAATAGTCTCTTCAAAAAATGGTACTGGGAGAATTGGATATACCTATACACAAGTATGAAGGAAGACTCCTATCTTACACCATATACAAAAATTAACTCAAAATGGATCAAAGACCTAAATATAATAACTAAGACTATAAAACTCCTAGAAGACAATGTAGGGAAACATTGTCAGGATCTCTTGTCAGGAAATTGTTTCTTAGACTTTACACCCAAAGTGCAAGCAGCAAAAGATAAAAATAGGTAAAGGGGACCTCCTCAAAATTAGAAGCTTTTGTGTATCAAAATTATCGTGAAAGTGAAAAGACAACCTACTCAATGGGAGAAAATGTTTGGAAACCACATATCTAATAAGAGTTTAATATCCGCACTAAAGGTAAAAAAAAAAAAAGGATTTCATTTTATGAGATATGAATATGATCAAGCCTTTTTTTCTTCATTTTCTTCATTAACAAGGAGACCTTTGTCATGTCATTTAACTAATCTGCACTCATTTATTTATCTTTCTGAACATTGGAGAAATAACTGAAATTGTTTTTAGGATTAAATGGGATAATTGTGCCTGGACAGATTTTTATAAAGTGATGCTTCCATAATATGTTAAGCTGCCTTTTGTCTGTTATTTTATCTTTTGAAGTTGAAATAAAGTTTACTTTTAAAAAAGAGTTTAATACCCAGAATATATAAAGAAATCCTACAACTCAACAATAAACAGACAAACAACCCAATTAAAGTATGGGCAAAAAATTGAATAGACATTTCTCTAAAAAGAATATACAAACAGCTAAATAGCACATGAAAATATGCTCAACATCATTAGCTATTAGGTAAATGCAAATCAAAACCATAATGATTTACCATTTCACACCCACAAGAATGTCTATTATTTAAAAAATGGAAAATTACAAGTGTTGGGAGAGGATGAGGAGAAATAGAAACACTCATTCATTGCTGGTGGAAATGCAAAATGGTACAGCCACTGTGGAAGACAGTTTGGCTGTTCCTCAGAAAGCTAAATATAGAATTAACATATGACCCAGCAATACCACTACTAAGAATCCAAAAGAATTGAAATCATGGTCTCAAACAGATATTTGCACACCAATGTTCATAGCAGCAGCAGCATTCACAATTGCTGAAAGATGGAAGCAACTCAGGTGTCCATCAACTGATGAATGTATTAATAAAAGGTGGTATATACATACAATGGAGTATTATTCAGCATTAAAAAGGAATAAATTTCTGATTCATGTGACAACATAGATGAACCCTGAAGGAATTTAAGGCAGACACAAAAGGACAAATATTGTATGATTTCACTGATATGAAATAATTAGTATAAGCAAAGTCATAATTAGATTCTAGAGTATAGGTTACCAGGTGCTGGCTTGGGGGTAGGGAATGGGAAGTTAAGGCTTAAAATGTACCCATTTCCTATTTGGAATGATAAAAATGTTTTGGTAATGGATAGTGTTGATGCTTACACAAAATCATTAATGTAGTTATCAGCACTGACTTATATATATGAATGTGATTAAAAGGGGTAATTTTTGTTACTGGAATAAAAATTGTGAGAAAACTATAGTACTATACAATAATATGAACTATACTTAATAGTACAATTATAAAAATATTCTTTCATGAATTAAAACAAATGTACCTCACTAATGTAAGATGGTAATAATAGAGTAGTACATGGGAACTCTGTGTTTTATATATTTCATGATTGATATTTCTGTAAGCCTACCATTTCTCTATCAAAAATAAATATTAATTTTAAAAAGTGACATGAGGAAATTTTCAGGGGTGTTGTATAATGTTCATTAGCTTGATAGTGGTGAAGATTTCATAGGTATATTTGTATGTTCCAATTAATTATATTGTATATTTTAATATGTGCAGTTGATCATATGTCAGTTACATTAAAATAAGTGGAAAAAAAACAAACAACAAAACCAATATAAGAAACAAGAAACCAAAATAATGGTTGTTTGTGGTGGGGGTAAGAGTCATGGTTTGATGACAAAGAGGCATAGGAGAACTTCCAGCGGTGATGGAAATGTTCCATATCTTGATTTGGGTGATGGAGGCATGAGTATTTATACTTATAAAATTTCAGACTATATACTTTAGATGTGTGCATTTTATTGCTTGAAAATTAGTCTTCAATAAAAATAAATCAGAAAAAAAAAGTTCTAAAGGGTGGACTTTAAGTGAACCAAGGCATGTAAAAGAATGTTAAATCAACAACAAAAAAGTGCTTTTAAAGCTATGTTCTGAGTGAGAATAATAAAGAATAGATATGCCTTACTGCTTGGCCTATTTCCCCCAGCTCACCGTTTCTTTCGCTTCCATCTATTCGGAAAATTAGGATGACTTTTACACAATAGAACAAACATTAGTAAGGGGGTGTTGAAGCCCAAAGGACTAATCAGTGAGCTTTGCACTAACTTGTTTTACTTCACCCAACTGGACCTCAGCTTCCTCATCACTAATATGAGGGCCAGATTAGATCATTTGTGAAGTCCTTTCTAGCGCTAACATTCTGTGTGTGATGCCAAATGTGAGTTCTGCAGTTTAATACAAAAATACAGCATCGAAGTGCCTTGGTGACCTAATGAAAGCCTTTGGCACCATCAAAAGACACAAAATCTGGCAGATATTTCAGAATGTTTGGTTGCCAAGAAGACTTTACCAAGGTCATAAGCCTATTCCACAATGATATATTAGTCATGCTAGTGTAGTCAGCATCTCATATGATCCCCTCCCAAGAGCTGGTGATGTAAAGTAAGGCTATGAATGGGATCCAGGGATACCTAATTCTTTGTATGCAACTCTGTTTAGGAATTCAAGCAAAGACTTGGAAACTGAAATTAAGATCTGTTCCCAGTCCTTTGAAAAACCTTTTCAACTCATCAGACCAAGCACTCAAGAAGGAACAAACAACCAATGTTCTAAGTAAAAGCATTCCTGTGGGCTTAAAAAGTTGCAATACCATTAAATTAACTCCTTTTTTTTATGAATTTAGCAATGTTTAATTTCCAATCATATTAATAGACCTTGAATGTCCTAAATGACTATATAAAGATTTTGATTCTTCTTCCCATTTACCAGATACTAAAGTCTTCTACAGATTGAAAAGATATTAGCTTGCCCACCTCCCAAAGCTATATAAAACCAATATATAGCTGGTTTTATTTATTGGTTTTATACATAAAACCACTGAGATCTGTGAAAAAGACACTAATTTATTCAGTCCTCAAGGGCATTATTTATCCCACTTCAATAATAACTGACTGGTCTTGGATAGCTTACATGATTTATCACTCATCTTCCAGAGCCTTTTTTTCTTGATTTGCAAAATAAATTTTTATTCCAGTCATTAAAGTCATTCACTTTCTCAAGACCAATACCAATATTTTGAATTGTCTCTTTGTTGTACCTGAGGTTTTCTTCTCTTTCTCTTTTTAAATTGAGGTATAATTTATATACAGTAAATCACATAGCTTTTAAGTGTAGTTTGATGAGTTTTTTATTAATTTTTTAAAAGACACTTTAGATTGCATAAATGTTACATCAAAAATATTGGAGATTCCCATATGTCCCACCACCTCCCCTTCCCACACTTTCCTACATTAACATCATTCATTAGTGTGGTACATTTTGTTACAATTGATGAACACATATTGAAGCATTACTATTAACTCGAACTATAGTTTACATTATATACTATAGTTTACATTACACTCTGCCTTGCACAATTTTATATGTTATCACAAAAGGTATAATGGCCTGAATCCTTCATTGCAATGTCATGCAGGACAATTCCAATGTCCCACAGATGCCCACTTATTACACCTATTCTTCCTTCTCTCTCTCCTCAGAACTTCTGGTTGCCACTGCCTTTATATCAATGATAAAATCTATTCCATTGCTAGAACAATAATAAGTCTGTAACAGAATAATAAGTCTACTTTAGTCCATTGTTCATTCCCCAATCTTGAGGGTTTTGGGATGCTGATGCCCACTCTGTTTCTAATTGAGAGGGGCCTTAGATCCCATGGGGCAGATGGATAGACTATCTTGCTTGCAATTGCAAACTCTCTGTTTCTTGGGATGGGAGTTGTCCATCATCTCCTTGTTAGTTGTCCTGGGTGGGTCCAATGAACTGGAAAGTAGGTGTTGCAACCCAACTCTGCTTAGATTCAGGGCTCAACTGGCACATGAACGGACCAAAGATTTCAGCCTGTGGGACATATATTTAACAAGTATAGGGCTAATTATAGTGCTAATTATAGGTTCAAGTAAGAGGCACAGAAGAGCCATTTGTAAAGAAACTATATATGAGTCTAATTCTTTTACACTGGGGAGCATAAACTCCAAAGTAAGGCCCACTGACAGGGTGTGGAATTCCTGAGTTTGTCCACCCTGCTTATAGTGTCTAGATGCCTCTAGAGCCTTCAGGAGCCCTACTGTTTGAAGCACCATTTACTGTGGCAGTCAATGAGATCCTGCTGAGACTTACATAAGCGTAACCTCTGAAATGACCTCCCGACTCACTTTGAAATCTCTTAGCCATAAAAACTCATTTGTATTTATTATTTCTCCTTTTCAGTCAAGGTCTTTTTCCAGATATATTGCTAGTTGGCACATGGTAATAATCCCTCAGTGCCAGAGAGGCCCCTCCCTAAGAGTCATATCCGACATCTGGGGGAAGGTGGTATGTTTATATGGTGAGTTTGGTTTAGTGAAAGGCCACATTTGAGAAACAAGGAGGCTTTTGGGAGGTAACTCTTAGGCAGTATATAATAATAGGCTAAGTATCAATTTTACAAGTAAAGGTTCATAAGTACAACCATCAATATCAAGAGACTGGCATAATGGTCTGTCTTCCTTCATTAGGCACTGCCCTTGTACTAGGGAGATTCTTGCTGTTCTATTAGAGAATGCAGCAGGACTCCCCAGGATGGGAATTCAATTTTCTTTTGGTTCTTGTGAGGGTCTCCACCCACTGAGACACTGTACCATGAACACTTAAACATATTCATATGCCTTAAACACATGACCCAGGTATACCCTTCCCCACACATACCCCCATCACTGGCACCCCACAACAGTGATCCTCCCCTGCCACATTTGTGATCAATCTGTGATCCAAAACCTTTTCAAAAGTGAAGCCAACAAAATAACCAAATAAAATTTAAAAGAAAATGAAATAATAATAATAGAGTCTAAAATAACAAAATACAAAAAAATTAAAATAACATAAAACATTTTTAGCCATTGTCTCTTTCATCACTGTAAAAGCTGTTGTCTTATATGTACAGTGACAATTTCTTGTGTATATTCCTCCAGTGTCTTATTTTTTTCACTTTATCTTCAAAGAAGCTTTAGGTTACAGAAAAGTCACATAGAAAATACAGGAGATACCCATATACCCAACACCCTCCCCCTTTTCCACTCTCTCCTATTAATAACATTTTACTTGCGGATGGTACATTTGTTACAATTGATGTACAAATATTGAAGCATTACTACTAACCATCGTCAATTGTTTACATTATGGTTTACATTTTGCACTCTACACTTTTATAGGATTTTATGAAATTTAAAATGGCCTGTGCCCATTATTGCAAGATCATGCATAACAATTCTAATGCCCTAAAAATGCCCTATGTTCCATCTACTTTATTCTTCCCTCCCCTTCCCCTTGAAACCTATGGTAACTATTAAGTTTCAATTTTTGAAGAATAAGATTCATAGTCACTTGTGATAATACTGAGGGCTTGACATATTGGCTTGTTTTCTTTAATTAGGCACTGCCTATGTTCTTGAGGGATTCTTGTCTTTCTAATTGAGAACATAGCAGGACTCCCCAGGATGGGAGTTTAATATTTTCTAGTTTATTGTGTGGGTCTCCACCCACTGAGATAACATGCTATGACAAGACGTACACTTACATATTCTAAAGAAGCATGCAACATGTATGCCCAAACCCGCATATCCCTCCATAACCAATACCCTATGTCAGTAAACCTTCCCTGCCATATTTGCCAGAAGAACATTCCCAACACTGTAGTTTTAACCACAGACTTGCAAATCCCCAAAGTTAATATGTTCCTTCCTCCAACCCTCCCTCCAATTCCATGGATAGTCCAACCCAATCCCCCCACCCTACTCTCCCTCAGAGACCAGCACCACCGAATCCAATCACATCACGGCACCACTCTCATGCACATCTACTGCCCAGCCACACTCTGCCACCTTATCACAGATTTTGCCCATATGGACATCAGCTCAACACCTTCTACTCCCTTTCTGTCTCCTGTTAACCTATCTTCCAGACTCTAGCTCTGTGAGTATGCTCAATTTGCTTAAGCCATATCAGTGAGGTCATGTAATATTTGTCCTTCAGTGCCTGGTTTACTTCACTCAACATAATGTCTTCAAGATTCATCCATATTATCCTGTGTGTTAATACTGCATTCCTTCTTACAGCTGAGTAATATATATACCACAGTTTGCTTATCCATTCATCAATTGATGGACATTGGGTTGCTTCCAACTTTTGGCAATAGTGAATAATGTCCCAATGAACATTGGTGTGCATATATCTGCTTGTGTCCCTGCTTTCAATTCTTCTGAGTATATACTCAGCAGTGAGATTGCTGCATCACATGGCTGTTCTATAGTTAGCTTCCTGAGGAACCGCCAAACTATCCTCCACAATGGCTGCACCATTCTACATTCCCATCAGCAGTGGGTAAGGATTCCCTTTCCTCCACATCCTCTCCAACACTTGTAGTCCTCTGTTTTTTTAATAGCTGCCCGTTTATAGGTGTAAGATGATATCTCATTGTAGCTTTGATTTGCATTTCCCTAATAGCTAGTGATGTTCACCATCCTTTCATGTGCTTTTTAACCATTTGTATTTCTTCTTTGTAAAAGTGTCTATTCAAAACTCTTGCCCATTTTTAAAATGGGTTGTTTGACTTTTTATTTTTGAGATGTAGGATTTCTTTATATATGCTGGATATTAGGCCCTTATTGGATAGATGGTTACCAAATATTTTCTCCCATTGAGTAGGCTCCCTTTCTACTTTCTTTAACAAACTTCTTTGAAGCACAAAAGTTTTTAATTTTGAGGAGGTCCCATTTATCTATTTTTTCATTGTTGCTCATGCTTTTGGTGTAACGTTTATGAAACCATTTCCTACCACAAGATCTCATAGATGCTTCCCTACATTATGTTCTAGGAGCTTTATGGTCTTGGCTCTTATATTGAGATCTTTGATCCATCTTGAGTTAATTTTTGTATGGGGCTTGAGATGATGATCCTCTTTCATTCTTTTGGATATGGATATCCAGCTCTCCAAGCACCATTTGTTGAAGAGGCCATTCTATCCCAGTTGAATGGGCTTGGTGGTCTTGTCAAATATCAGTTGGCCAAATATGCGAGAATCTATATCAGAACTCTCAGTTCAGTTCCATTGGTCAGTATGTCTGTCCTTGCACCAATACCATGCAGTTTTGACCACTGTAGCTCTGTAGTATGTTTTAAAGTCAGGTAGTGTGATTCCTCCAATTTCATTTATTTTCAATATGTCTTTGGCTATTTGGGGCCCCTTGACCTTCCGAATTAATTTCATAATTAGCTTTTCCAATTCAGTAAAAAATTTTGTTGTAATTTTTATTGGGATTGAGTTAAATCTGTAAATCAATTTGGGTAGGACAGATATCTTAATGATGTTTAGTCTTCCAATCCATTAACAGGGAATATTCTTCCATTTCTTTGATTTCCTTTAACAATGTTGTATAGTTTTCTGCATATAAGTCCTTTACATCTTTAGTTAAGTTTATTCCTAGTATTTAATTCTTTTAGTTGCTATTGTAAATTGAATTTTTTTCTTGATCTCCTCCTCAGATTGCTCATTATTGGTGTACAGAAATGTTACAGATTTTTGCATGTTGATCTTACATCCTGCCATTTTACTGAACTCATTTATTAGCTCTTGAAGCTTTGTTGTAAATGTCTCAAGGCGTTCTATGTATAAGATCATGTCATCTGCAAATAGTGAAATTTTTATCTCTTCCTTTCCAATTTGGATGCTTTTATTCTATCCCAGGTTTTATTCAACCTTGCATACCAGGGATGAAACCCACTTGGTCATGGTGTATAATTTGTTTGATGTGTTTTTTAATATGTTTGGTAAGTATTTGTTAAGGAATTTAGCATCCAATTTTATCAGAAAGATTGGTCTGTAGTTTTCCTTTCTTGTGGCATTTTTATGTGGGTTTGGTATTAGGGTAATTTTGGCATCATAGAATGAGTTAGTCGATGATCCTTCCACTTCTATTTTTTTGGAAGAGTTTTAAGGAGGATTGGTGTTAGTTCTTTCTGCAATGATTGTTAGAATTCACCTGTGAAGCCACCTAGTCCTGGGCTTTTCTTGGTTGGGAGGTTTTTGATGACTAATTCAGTCTCCTTAGTTGTGATTGGTCTGCTGAGCTCATCAATTTCTTTCTTTGTCAATGGAGGCTGTTTGTGTATTTCTAGAAATTTGTCCATTTCATCTAAGCTATCCATCTTGTTGGCATACAATTTTTCAAAGTTATAATACTATTTATTTCTGTGGGATCATTGGTGATATTCCCGCCCTTGTTTCTTATTTTATGTATTTGCATCTTCTTTCTTTTCTCTTTGTTAGTCTAGCTAAGGGTTTGTAAATTTTATTCATCTTCTCAAAGAACCAGCTTTTGGTTTTGTTTATTTTTTCTAGTGTTTTCTTAGTTTAACATTCATTTAGCTTTTCTCTAATCTTTGTTATTTCCTTCTTTTTACTTGCTTTGGGATTAGTTTGTTGTTCTTTTTCTAATTCTTCCAAGTGTGCAGTTAGGTCTTTGATTTTAGCTCTTTCTTCTTTTTTATAGGCATTTATGGCTATAAATTTCCCTCTCATTACTGCTTTTGCTGCATCCCATAGGTTTTCATATGTTGTGTAACCATTTTCATTCATTTCAAGGTAGTTATTGATTTCTTTTGCAATTTCCTCTGTTACCCACTGATTTTGACTAAGAGTTTGCTGTTTAATTCCCATACCTTTGTTCCTAATCTGGTTCTCTGCCACTTACTGATTTCCAGCTTCATTCCACCGTGGTCAGAGAAATTACTTTGTATAATTTCAGTCTTTCTGAATTCATTGAGATTGTTCTGTGGCCTAGCATGTGGTCTGTCCTGGAGAATGATCCATGTGTGCTCAAGGAGAATGTATATCCCACTGTATTTGGGTGTAATGTTCTGTACATGCCTATTAGATCTACGTCCTCTAACTTATCATTCAAGGTCTCTGTCTCGTTACTGACCCTCAGTTGAGATGTTTTGTCTAATGGTGATAATGGTGTATTAAAGTCTCCCACTATAATTGTAAAGGCATATCTCTCCATTTAAGTTTTTCCAATGATTGCCTCATGTATTTTGATGTGCCCTGGTTAGGTGCATAAATGTTTATGATTGTTCTTTCTTCTTGATAGATTGCCTCTTTTATTAATATATAGCATCCTTCTTGGTCTCTTACACTAGTTTTGCACTTAAAATCTATTTTGTCTGATATTAGTATAGTTACTTCACCCTTTTTTTTGGTTACTGTTTGCGCCTAAAATCGTTTTCCAACCATTCACTTGCAACCTCCTTGCATCCCTGGGTCTAAGGTGAGTTTCTTGTAGACAGCATATAATGGGTCATATTTCCTTATCCATTCTGCCAATCTGTGTCCCTTGATTGGAGAGTCTGATCCATTAACATTCAATGTTATTACTGTCAAGGCATTACTTACATTAGCTATATATTCTTTAGGTTTATGTATATCATATGTTGTTTTTATTTCTCTTTTTATATTTTTGGTTATTCTTACCAATAATCTTCCTTCCTACACTCTCCTCCAAACCTCTCTCTTCTGTTTTTTCCTTTCAACCTGCAGAACTCCCTTTACTATTTCTTGAAAGGCAGGTTTCTTGTTGACACACTCTTAATTTCTATTTATCTGTGAATATTTTGAACTCTCCCTCATTTTTGAGTGCCAGCTTTGCTGGATACTGAATTATTGGTGACAGTATTTTTTCTTTTAGCACTTTGACAATGTTATACCACTGCCTTCTTGCCTCCATGGTTTCAGATGAGAAGTCAGCACTTAATCTTATCACACTTCCCTTGTATGTAATGGATCTCTTTTCTCTTGCTGCTTTCAGTATTATTCCTTTTTCTTGAGCATTGGACAATTGGATAAGTCTGTCTTGGGGTAGGCTTGTTAGGATTTTTACTATTTGGGGTGTGCTGTGCTTCCTGAACATGTATGTCCATGTCCCTCAAAAGAGTTGGGAAATCTTCAGCCATTATTTGCTCCAACACTCCTTCTGCCTGCTTTCCTTTCTCTTCTCCCTCTGGGATGACTACAATGTGTATGTTTGTGTGTTTTGTGTTGCCATTCAAATCCTTGCGCTCTTGCTAGATTTTTTAAATCTTTTTTATCTATATGTTCTACTATCTGTCTGATTTCAGATATACTGTCTTTGATTATATACTGTCACTGATTATTTCCTCTGCCTATCCAAATCTGCTGTTATTGCTTCCAAGATATTTTTTATTTCTTGTATTGTGACATTTATCACCATCAGATCCATTATCTTTTTATGTATATTTATAATTTCTTCAGAATGTTCCTCCAGTATCTTCTTAATATGCTTTATCTCTTCCTTTACTTCATTAAGTTGATTCATGGTATTTGTTTGTACATCATTGATTAGTTGTTCTACATTCTGCATCTCCTCTTGTTTGTTTGTTTTTTTTTGTTTGTTTTTTTTTTAGTTTGTTCATTAGACTGGGCCATGTATTCCTGTTTCTTAGTGTGGCTTGTAAATTTTTGTTGGTGTCTAGGCATCTTTATCTTGATGGGCTTATTTGGTTGGTTAGCTTCTCTTTCTACTCTAGGGTTTTATTTGTGTTTGTGTGTGTTTCCTTTTTCACACTTGGTTCCTCTTATTCTATATCTTTGCAGTTGTCTATGTTCCCTTGGGAAAAAAATTAGGACCAGAGAAAAGGAAAGAAAGAAGAGGAAAAGATAATAGTAATAATAATTTTTTAAAGGTAAAAGTAGAACCATAAAGAGCTAGGAAATAAATAAGTAATACAAGTAAAGAATCATAAAAAATACAAATGAATAAGAATAAAAAAGGTGAAATAGCAAAAATGAAACAAGAAACAAAACAGAAAAAAATAGAATGAATTATAAGGCCAGAAAGATGAGAAGAGAAGAAAAAAAAGAGAGAGAAAAAAAGAAAAAATGGAGACCAAACAAGAAGTGGAATGAAAAAAAAGCAACAGAAAATAGAGGATGGAAAAAATGAAGAAAAGGAAAGAAATAAAGTCAGTAGAAAAAATAAGTAAAAGGAAAAATGGAAACAAAGAAAGGGAAAAGACAAAAAACAAAAATCAAAACAACAACAACAAAAAACGACCTAGGAAAAACAGCTTTCCTCTTAGGCCCCTTGGAACCTTCTCAAGCTGCCAGCACTTATCAATCACACTGAAGCCTGCCCTCCACAGGTGAGGTATCCATTTTTAGTGAATGAAATAAAGAATTTTTTTTAAATGGTAAAAAAAATAAAAAGTAACAGATCAAAAAAACCTAAAACAAAAAAATCTCAGTTGATATATTCCTTGTCATAAGCTGCCACTTGATTAAGTGGATCACTCTCTGGACCCCTCTCTTAAGGGGTACCAGAAATTGAACCAGGGAACTTGTGTATGCCAGGCAGGAATTTCTACACTAAGCTACACCCACTTCACAGGTTAAGTAGGCTTCTGAAAGCTTATCCCAAAGCCTTTTTATCCCAGGGAAAAACTGGACCTTTTCCTTCCTACAGCCTTCATGGTTCATGATTAAAGCATAAAGGACATTTTAAAAGTAAATCCAGAGTGATTTCATAAAGGACAAGGAACTGGATTTCACATTTTGCAGGTAAAAACACATATTCACCCTGGAAACATCCTAAATGTAACAAATAATATGCATATCATTTTCTGAAAGGGTTTTTTGTTAGTTTGTATTTATGAGGAAAATGGCTATAATGTCTGGAACATACTCTAACATCCCACTAATAAAAATGACTTCAAATATATGAGATAGAGCTGGAAAGTAGACATTATCAAGAGAAATATTTGGTCACATTTCAATCTAGAAGTGCAGGAAGTGATGGAGAGACACAAAATTATAATAGAGCATACCAAAATATATTGGTTCTTTAAGAACAAATTAATTTACCCTGGAGTGTAGTTACTAAATAATAGAAGTCATTAATGAAAATAAGATGTTTGGAAATCTTTTCAAATTTACTCAAAGAAGAATGAATTCTCACCAAATAAAATATTCCAAATACATATATTACAGAACGGAGTCTCTAACTGTGAGCTCCCTTACAAAGATAAACTGTTTTTAAGTACATGCTAGTTTTAGTCCTTTTTTTTTTATTGTGGGTAAAAATCAAATTTTTCACAATACATACCAATATTTGTAAAATGATATATAAATATATATGCATATATGTGCATTTGCTTACATAAATGTTATTTATATATATATATATATTTTTTTTTAAAGGTGCTTAGATTACCTAAATATTACACACAAATTACAGGGACTCCCATGTTCCCCACCTCCCACACCTCCCACAACCTCTCACACAAACATCCTTCATCGGTGTGGCATATCACCCGCAATGGATATACACATCCTGGGGCCTTGCCACCAAGCATAGACCACAGTTCACATCGTAGAACACACTCTCTCCCACACAGTTCTTCATGGTATATGCTGATGTAAAATGGCTTACATTCGTCACCGCAACGCCACTCAGGACAACCCCCAAGTCCCGATAAAGCCCCTGTATTTCAACTGCCCTTCCCCTCCCTGCCCCCAAAGCATCCAGTGGCCACTGGCTCCACCTCACTGTTATAATTTCTTCCATTGCTTGAATCACAATATGTCTACAACAGAATACCATTAAGCCCACTCTAGTCCATAGCTCTTCCCCTAATCCTAAGGGGACTGGGATGGTGATGTCGACTCCACCTCCAAATGAGAGAGGGCTTATATCTCATGGATACAGTGGATGGGATTATCCTGCCTGCAGCTGCAGGCCCTCTCCATTTCCTGGAATGGCTGTTGCCCATTGTCGTCTCCTTGCCAGGTGACTTGGATGAGTCCATTGAGCTGTAGGGTAGGAGTCGCAGCTCCACCGAGATTCCAGGCACAGGTGGCACATAGATAGGCCAGAGGCTCCAGTCTCTGGAATACACCTAAAAACTCCAGCATCACATATAAGTTTGAATAAAAAATATGGAATGCTTAATGAATTTGCATGTCATCCTTGCGCAGGGGCCATGCTAATCTTCTCTATATCGTTCCAATTTTAGTAAATGTGCTGCTGAAGCAAGCACTAGTTTTAGTCCTTTTGTGTTGTTTGGTACTTTTGTGCATAACTAATTCAGAGGTTTTTTTCAAATATACATTGCTTTAGTCAGAAACCTGTGTAAAAGACTTATTCAAACAGGAACACCAAGGATTGTGGGAAGATGGTGATGGACTAACAGGCAGAGCTCAATGCTCTCACAGAAACAATGGAGAAAGATCCAAAAGCTGTCCAAGGGGCCTGCTTTGGGGCTCAGCAGACCAGGACAGTGCTACACAACTCCCAGGACAGTGAGGGACAGAGAGACAAAGAAGCCGAAATGACAAATGTGAGTTACCAAGCCCCTCCAGCAGCCAAGAAGGTCTCCCCTCCT
>JAQZBX010020166.1:0-33219 GCA_029593785.1 Cabassous unicinctus
TGGTGAGGCAGGGAAACACAGGGGGATTTAGAGGCGACACCCAAGCCCTGGATTCCAAAGGGCAGGGGCAGTGGTGTCAAGAACCTAATTGTTGTCAGCTCAGCAGCAGGACTGTTATCTTTCCATGAATGATGGTGGACGAAATAAGGAAAAAAAACATGGTCCTAATAGATGTTTGTAGAATGGATTAATTAATGACTGAGGGAAACAGTCGATATTTGATGCTGTTGAACATATTGAACAACTAACAAACGTTTAGAAAACTCGAAACTTGGATCTTCAGACAATATTCTTCTTTTCCAGTTTATGGAATTTTAATGTTGTTAGTTACCCTTTTTCATTCATCCAACAAAGATTTACCCATCATCTACTCTCTCTCTCTCTCTCTTTCTCTCTCTCTATATATGTATCACTGGTGTGTGTGTGTTTAGGAGGACTTGAAGATGAAGATGAGTAAGGCAAAATCTTTGTCCTCAGGGAACGTATTATCTATGAAGATAAGAAATACATATAAATAATGCCAAAATAGGATTTAAGAGCTGAAAACAAAGAGACAGAGGAGTTTGCAGAGAACGTATGGAAAGTGCACTTGGTAAATACAAACCGTCTTAGAGGGATTGATGAGGCGCAGCAGAGAGCTCTGGCCCCGGAGTCCAGGCTGCGAGGGCAATGTACGCAGTTCCTGCCAGCCCGTGAATCCTGTGGCACTAACTTGGGGGATTCCCATCTGAGGAGGGTCCACAGAGACTTCCTCAGGAGGAGCCTCTGACCTGAGCCTAGGGTAATGGCCCTGCTGATTCTTAATATGTGCCAGGTGCATGTCGTAGGCTTTCTAGCACAGCATTGAGCCTTGTGTGCCTAGCTGGCTGCTGGGGATGTCCGGTCATCTGGTTTACCTCATTAAAGCAGCAGGAACACAAGTGACAAGTCAGTACCAATGCACCTCACTCCTTTCATAATAGCTCGGAGCCATGGCCCCCTGAAAGGGTCTGCCCTAAAGCCAGACTGCTCCCATGTTTCTTCCATTTCCATTTTACTAAGTATAACCGAAAAATAAGACCAGTGCCTTCTTGGCTCCCACATTCACGTGACTATGGCCCTGTCCAACCCTTGGTCAGGAAGAACGAAGGAAAGCTCCATCCCCAGTGGCATTTGCTCGATTCAGCCAGGCGGCCGGGAGTCTGTGCTTTTCTTACAGAAAGTCACAGGATTCCACAAACACTTGCTTCCTGCTGCTAAGCTTTCTCGTGAAACAAGAGGGTTTTGAAAAACAGATGTTTGGCTTTCCCCTAAGCCAACAGGTCTGGGTGTCTCCTGGAAGATGGTAGAGAATCATTGTGAGCAACATGGGAAGCTGTTTTGCAGCAGAGCCAACAGGCATGCGTTCCTGAGTAGAACTCTCTTCCACCTGAGGAGGCAGGGACCAGAGACATGTGCCGTGAGCAGTTAGCTTCCTTTTGAGCCAGAACCTTCTCTCGCCCTTC
Organism: Cabassous unicinctus; assembly: GCA_029593785.1. Classification (NCBI taxonomy): domain Eukaryota; kingdom Metazoa; phylum Chordata; class Mammalia; order Cingulata; family Chlamyphoridae; genus Cabassous; species Cabassous unicinctus. The sequence goes on from JAQZBX010020166.1 coordinate 1,485, forward strand.
CATCCACCCTCCAACACCTAGCAGCCCCCAGGCCCTCGCCCTAAAGCAGATTGAGTGGGTTCAATAGGCGTGTATTAAGTACCTGGATTTGAGGCATGAGAAGGTAAAATTAAGCTTGATTACTTAATGCCAATATCTTTCTATATAAAATTCTTCTATATAAGGAGAACTGTTTCCTGCTTCTCCACATGCACATTTATTCCTCTTACACTTATTCCAAAGGTTGAGAAATTGAATGGGGAGGCTAAAGATAGTAAAAATGCATGCACGGGTGGGAGAAGGGGAAGTTATTGCCTAATGAGTGCAGAGTTTCTGTTTGGGGTGATGGAAAAGTTTTAGTAATAGATGGTGGTGATGGCAACACAACATTGTGAATGTAATGAATACCACTGAATTGTACACTTAAAAATGGTTAAAATGATAAACTTTGTGTTATATATGTTCCCACAATATTTTCTTTTTTAAAAAAGCATAGAGCATAGACCCCAGACCTGAGCGGGTGTCAGCAACAGGCCCAAATATCTACTAATCCCACCCTTGTGTTTCTTGCAAGTTTTCATTATTTTCCTGGGATTTTTTTCCTTAAATTTCTTTAACCAGACTTCAAGTTCAGTGTAGTCCCTTTTAGAAATACACACACCTCTGAGAGGATTAAGGCACTGTCGTTCTTACTCATTCATTCTTCTGTTCATCAAATACAGTGTGCATTCCCAGCATGGACACATTTTTAGAGTTCACATTCAAAGTCAATCTGGAGAGACACGTTCAATGGGAATAATAATCACGACAACAGCAAAGGCACCTCGCTTTTATTGGGTACTTCCTTTGTGCCAGACATTGAGCTAAGCGATTTGCAGTCATCATTTTGTTTCACCTGCACTACCACACTTTAAGGTCAGGTACAGGTAACGTTGCCACTCACCCGTCAGGAAGTGGAAGAGGCCAAGGAATTACCCCAAAGTCACACAACTGATGAAGTGGCAGTGCCAGGGTCAGAGCTGGGGTCAGTTCACAGCAAGAGTTGGCTCCAGTGTGGAGTAATGACCTCTGCACTCGCTTGTCCCCAGTACTTAGGAGAGCGAGGGTGTACCCCGAAGCCCTTTCTCTAGCCGTCCATGCCCCGAGAACACCGCTTGTTGACACTGCGTGGTAGAAGGTGCCAGCCCCCACGGGGAAATCTGTTTCTTGGCATTTTCATCACCTGCACAGCACAGGGAGGGGACAAGTGGTGAGAGGATCAGGGCAGGGCCAGGCAGCCCCACTAGGCGGTGGGGGGAGTGTCTATGAGAAGGAGGCACTAGGGGGCCTCTAGGACTTAGAAGGTCACATCGTAGAGAACGGAAGGTCCTGGCCTCTGCTCAGCAATGCCCGATTCCCTGGAGAGAGGGAGAGAGCGAGAGAGGAGCCTGGCTTCCACCCAGATGGCCCCGACACGTGGCTACTGCGGGGGGTGCAGCTGTGCCTGGCCCCTGTCCTGGCGACTGGAAAAGTCTCTCGTTTGGAAACCGGTAATTCGGCCCAGTGGCTAACATGACCTCTGTCTTCCCTCCACAGGCATGAACGCTTTACAGTTACAGAACCTGGCCACGCTGGCGGCGGCGGCGGCCGCAGCCCAGTCCTCAGCCACCAGCACCAATGCCAACCCTCTGTCTACCACGAGCAGCGCCCTTGGGGCCCTCACGAGTCCCGGTAAGACGGGGGTCTTTCCCCTTGGTGGGGGAGGAAGGGGCCCTCTTCCGCACGCCCCCAGCCTGCAGGTGGGGGGGGACGGGCCTTTGGCAGCATGTGTGTTCAGGGCAGAGCCGGGAGGTTTTCTCTGGACTTCTAGGTTATTCTATCCTTTTAGTCTTTTGTTTATTTCTCAGACGGAAAGTCTGAACGTGCGTGTGTTTTATTTTCAAAGAATAAAACGAGAAGTTTCGGCCAGGGGATCCACCCTGGCGATTCTCACACATTCGTTTGGTCTAAGAAATGTCTGTCGTCCGTTCCTCACTTAAGTCCCTGTCCTTGTAAAGAACTTCAGGAAATCATGCTTCTGTCCTTTTTTGTTGATTTTTTTGGGGGGGCGGGGGGGTGGGCGTATATTTACAAATTCTCTGTGGAATCTCCGATTGTTGAATCTGTAGTATTTCGGTGTTATATCTCACACCTCCTCCATCTTTCCCCTTCGATGTTAAAATCTGTGGTCTAGAAGACACGGTCTCTCTTGTTCATTTGTGAGCTGGGCTTTGTGATTTCAAGTCTTTTTTCCTCAGAAGTTTTGTCAGCTCTTTCAAAAGCAGACACCATTTTGCTTTTCATACAAGCCAGACATAATTTGTCTGCTTAGATACCATGGTATGTTCATTTTTTTAAAAAGCAGATGTGTCACGGGCTTTTCTTCCTCTCTGAACTTTCTGGACCTTGATCGACGGCCTCACGTCCTCCACTGTCAACTAGGGCGATTGGCCTGGACTGTCTCCAAGCTTCCTTCCAACATTAAAAATCCCATGACCCTCTGTCAGCTGTGCCCAAAAGAGTATCCCAGTGCTGAGTCTACAGGCTTTCTTTCAGGAAAACACAACGTGAAGGATGTCGCACACCACAGATCAGCTTTCTTTAGGCTTTTGCCTTCTCAAAAGCAGTAGCCCTGGACCTGTTTATAAACCATCGTGTATCTAACACATTTCACCCAGAGGACAGTTTTGAAGGGCAGACCTAAGAGACGTTTCGGAGAGGCCAGCAGGTTTGTCCTGAATGGGTAGTGGTCTCATAACAACAGCAAGTAGATGTGTTGGCTCCATTCTCTAAAACGTCTCCAGAAACAAATCATTGCTATCTACAGGCCTCATGTTATGCAATGAATAGGATTCCTGAGAAGTGATCGACTTAAATTTTTCCAATAAATTAAGTTACAACTATACTGCAATACAAAAAACTTGTGATTTAAATAGATCCATCCTGTAGTGGCCCCTTTTGAGAAATAAACATTTTTGCCATGATAAATTGCCCCCTTATAAAAATAATAAAGTGAGTTTTCTTAAAAACAAACAAAAATTTGGCCACTCTAATTGATCTGTTTTATAAACCAGATTGGAAAGTATTTTCTTGAAGTAAGAATTTGTATCTGCCCTGCAAGATAAATGGGTCAGGAAATGATTCCATTGAAATAGCACAGAGGATGATGCATGCATTTTATTGTATTTTTGATCAGAAGCTGATGTTTTTAACTGTATTTTATTTTATTGGAGGAAAAAACTAAAAATCACTCACAGTCTGATTTTTTTATTGGTTTATATAGAAATAAGAAAGAATCACTTTTTTTTTTTTTTTTAAAGAAGAAACGATACTAACTTTATTTTGGCACAAGTAAATGATTGTAGTTTTTCCAAACTTGGCTTTCATCTTCATTCTCTTTTATAAGCGGATGACCAGCAGAAAATGACCAAATCATAGATAACAAGGTAGAGAAAAGAGAAAAGCAAGAAGTCGTAGAACTCACTGCTTGGACCACAGCCCTGGAATAATTTAACTTTGATGCACTTGACATTGTAATTTCATGAAAATGTCTCTGCTATTATAAAAGCTGACCCTTACCCCAAATAAACAGCAGTTTGCTTAAGGGAGGGTGGCCTTCCATTTGCTTGCAGGATTCCATCTAACTTTACTAAAGTAAAGACTGTTGTGGTATTTGGGCTGGATCGGACCTTGGTTCCAATAAATCAGAATCAATATTAAGATACTTCATCCTTCTTGAAAAGGAGATGAGCCGAGTGCCAAAGCGGAAGAAAGCCAGCCAGTGTAGATCATTGAAGTGGATAAATAATATTTATTAAAGCGCCTGTGGGGTAGGGGGCACTGTCCCTGGTGCTGGGGACCCAGCAGTGACCAAATCGGACACAGCCCCTGCTCTCGTGGGCCTTCCAGCCTGTCCGGGGGACGCTCAGGCAATTAGGCGAGTCAGTGTACGATGCCAAAGGATGTGACAGGTGAGGGTGATGAAGGGTGAGCAAAGGGCCCACGATGCGGTGAGCAGAGTGGATGGAGGGGGCCATCCCTCTCTTGGAGCAGAAACTGGAATAAAGTGGAGGAATCCATAGGGACATCCAGGCTGGGGAGAGCAAGAGGAAAGGCCGCGTGGCGGGATCAGACGAGCAGGGCAGCCCGCAGAGGGAGGCGGGAGGTGGGGCGAGGACATACATGGCCACTGGACCCAGTGCCCTTCCACACAGTAGGGGGAGGGTCACCGATAGGTGGTGACCTTCAGGTGTCTGGAGCTTGAACAGCCTAGGAGAATGGCGTGCATGCTTGTCAGAAATGAATTTCAAACACATCTGACCGTTTTTCAATCCCCTCTTCCTCCGAGGCCATAGTGCCAGGGAAAATGTTTTGAGATACATATTCTTTCTTTGTCTTCTTTCAAAACCACCATTAACAAAGTGTCCTTCCCATTACTTTTCCTTTTTTTTAGCTTTTTTTTTTTTTTAATTTCTCCCCTGCCCGTTGTTGTTTGCACTCGCTGTCTGCTCTCTGTGTCAGTTCGTTGTGTGCTCTTTGTGTCTGCTTGTCTTCTTTTTAGGAGGCACCGGGAACCGAACCCGGGACCTCCCATGTGGGAAGGAGGTGCCCAATCACTTGAGCCACCTCCGCTCCCCACTTTTTGTGTCTTTCATTGTGTTTCCTCGTTGCGTCATCTTATTGCGTCAGCTCGCTGTCTTGCTCGTCTTCTTTAGGAGGCATTGGGATCTGAACCCAGGACCTCCCATGTGGTAGGTGGGCACCCAACTGCTTGAGTCAGATCCACTTCCCCCATTACTTTTAAAGTGGCCTCCTGCCCTGCTGTGAATTCTGCTAACTGAGGTAGCATTGCGAGTGATTTTTCTTTTCTCTGTTGAGAAATGCTTTGCATAATCGCTGAAAGTATTTCATTAGAATCCTGATGTGCGGCAGCAGAAACGATGGTTTAAATCTACATTTCAATTATTTTTCTTAAGTGTAACTAAAAAATCTGGTATTTAAGTGAAAGTAAATTATTTGTCTAATTTCCATCAGGGACTTTTTCAAAGTCGCAGAAAATGTGGTTAGTAGAATTCATGATTCTCCACTTAATCAGGACAATTTCCTGTGGAATAAAAAGAGTTGGAAGCAGTTCCCAAAGCCAAGACCATTATTTAGTTTTTTTAATAATTATAAACAGAATTTCCTATTGAATCATTAGCAAGTCCAGTCAAACTATGAAATGCATTGAAACCACCTCCATCCACCCAGGAAGACAGGCCTGGCTTCTACAGTTTTTAAATATCGTCTCTTAAGCTTCAGACAAATTCATTGAGAAAGGAAAGGCAAAATTCAGTCCCCCAAACTATTAATTTTTAAAAAATAATTGTAAATTCATCATTTCAATTTTGCATATCCAGGAAAAAGTCTCCCTATAGCATTATTATAAATGATTTTAAAGTCTTAGCTTTAAAGCATGAAAGATTAAGGTTTAATTTTTGTTTAAAAAAAAAAATCCCCTTAGGCAATAATAGGTTCCTTTGTCTTGTGACCTTGCAATAAAAATTAAAATAGTTGAAATTGCCCATGGTTAGAATAAGTGTTTCATGCAATTATCAGATGTTAGTGAATAAAATGGGAAATTAAATCATGAAAGAATAAAAACCAGGTAAATGCATATTATGCCTTTTATGAGTTCCTCATGGATCTTTTGAAGCCTCATTTAATCACATTTCTTGTCTTTTATTTTGATATGATAATTTTTCCTTCGTTAACTGCAATCTTCTCTTTAATTAATTCTTTGGTCATTTCTCCTTACCCAGTGTTGAGCCTGTTTTTTAAGGAATGTGCCTCTGTGTTTGTACAAAGAGGCAAATTGTTTTTTAGGCTGCACACTATGTCTTAAAGAAAAATAGTAATAGTGGGCTTCTTCCCAGCTTGTAGATGTGTTGGTTTTGTCGGGTAATTTTGAGAGCTTGGGAGCAAGTGTTATTACTATCACATACAAACATTTCTTTGGCGTTCTCTCTCCAAAACATAATATTGTGTTTATGCACTGCATTACTCCACTGCCTTTCTTCTGGTTTCTCTTTTTAAAGAAAAGGATAGTTTCTAATTCTCCCAGTGCTTCTGTAAGTGCAGACTCAGTCAAGTGCACACTTCAGGATAATAGATCATTTCTTTGGACAGTGCAAGACATTTTGAAATGCTAGGAAGCCCTTTTCTTTCCCTGCCGTTGGCTTTCCACCCGGGTTTCGCTTTAAATACTAGACAGTAAATTTTTCCCATCTTCAAGGTGCTCCTTGTCACCTTGAAGGCCATGGCAGGCACAGAGTTCCAACGAGAGGGCGAAGCTTCCCTTGGCCTGTGTGAGGCCAACAGAGATGGCAAATGTGTTGATGTGACTCAGGCCTTGGCTGCTGTCCCCTCCCAGTAATGACCATGAGTGTCCACCTTAAACGCAAAGGTGCAGAGAGGAGGACAGCACCAGGCTGCGCCGCCAACTGAGCAGTGGGCAACGGGAATTTACCCTGAAGTCACCCTGTAACCTCTCAGGCTGACAAGAGGTTTTTCTCTCGTCACCATCCTAAATTTGTCTGCACTGGGATTGCCCGCGAACTGGCAATGTGTGAAGAGATGTGACCCGTAGACCCAGTGAACCCACGTTTTCGAGCCTTGTGCTTTGTACAGGGCAAGTACCCAACATGACCTGAGCCCTGTGCTAACCCCTCCAGCTTTCACATTCCAGAGGTGGGCTCATAGGATGAGCCCATGAGAGACAGACAAAGGGTGTTGGGAGTGTAGATGCGTGGCAGGGTATTTTAGTTTGCCAACGGCTGCAAACTATAAATGGGTTGGTTTTTAAAATGGGAATTTATTAACTTATAAGCTTATAGTTTGGAGGCCATGAAAGCATCCACATCAAGGCATCATCAGGAGATGCTTTCTCCCCAAGCTGCAGCTGAGGGTAGTCAGGCACGTGGTGGCATCTACTTGTCTCTCCCCTCTCCTCCGGGCCTCACTGCTTTCAGCTTCTGGCTAAAGTGGCTTCCTCTCAGCTTCTGGGTTCTATTGAGTTCCGCTTCTGGCTCCCGGGACCTTCTCTCTCAGCTTCTGGGCATTTCTCACTGAGCTCCTGTGTATCTCTGTGGCCTCCTCTCTTCGTATTACTCCAGTTTATAAAAGACTCCAGTTAGAGGATTAAGACCCACCCTGGGTTATGCCCTACTGAAGTGATCTAATCAAAAGGAAGGCCCCTTAACTGAATCTAAGCAAAAGTTCCCATCTCCAATAGGTTTTGCACCCACAGGAATGGATTAGCTTAAGAACATAATTTTCTGGCGTCCGCAAAAGACTCAAACTGCCACGCAGGTCATTACCCTGAAGCTGCTGCCATGATTCCCTAATCTCAGAGAGTCTAAAACTAAACGTATCCCTTCTGCTCTTCCCCCTGCCTTCCCTACCCTGTTACATCTCAGCAGCCGCATCTCGCTTGCCTTTCTTGAGCCACCAGGGTGACCTGGGTGGTCAGTCTCTGGGTCAGCCATACAGCTCTCCGGTCCCCACATGCTGTTTGCTCTCTCTCCCTAAAACATCTCCTAACCCTTCCAGTTGGCACAGCCTGGATGAGACCCTTGTTTTCCCTCCCTTTGCCCTATTGGAAGGCCTCCAGGTTGTCTCCTACCCTCTGTCCATTTTGCACGCTGTTGGCACAAGAAGACAACTCTGTTCAGACCATTCTCTGTTGGGCTCACTACAGTGTCACCGAGAGTGAAATGGACTCCTTAGCATGGCACTCAACATCCTCCAAATCCAACTCTATGCTTCCTGCCAGCCAAACCCCACCCCGTCAGCCAAACCAGATCATTCCTCTACCCCTCAAATGCACCATGGATCTTTATTCTCACCAGCTTCCCCACGTGCAATGCCTTTTCCCCAATTCCACCTGCAGAATTTCTCTGCATCGCTCATTTATTGCAGTAGCCAAGCTTGGGAGGATTCATATGTAGGGTATAAAATTGGTGCTTTTAATGCTCATTTTTAACCAGCATAGTTTATACTACTTCTGTAAATTGAAACACTGTAAAAAAAAAAAATGTTTTATAGTAATAATAAAAGTTACTTTAAATTACCTACTGGTCTTTTAAAAGTCAGCGCAAATACCGCCACCACCACGAAGCCATCCAGTGAAACGTGACCACTTGCACATTATATAGCTACCGTAAATACTTGGCTCACTCTAACCCTAGATCAGGTACAGACTCCTTCATCAGGAGCTACTGGGAGCTCCTGGATGGTGGAGGAGGAGGGAAGGCTGAAATACCTAGCAGGGAACAGGCATTCTGTAAATGTCTCTTGAATGCATGGCTCTTCTACACATCTCTCTCTCTCCTGTGCCACTGGAGGACGTTCTTCATATTTGTGCTGAAACACTTCTGCTTTCTTTGCAGGATGGTTACTGGGCACATGCCTTACCTCTCTCCTTCTAGAGAAGGAGCTGTTTCAAAGGAGGAACAGTTTGTTGTTCCTTGGAATCCCCCTTGGTGTTCGGAGCAATACAGAAACTCAAATGTTTTTGTGACTAGATTGAATAGCAAAGTGAAGAGCAATTTATTCAGTCTAGTCCAGCGCATATACCTCTGAACCTGCTGGTGACATCTTACAGGGTCAGTCCAACTACCTCATATCCCATGCTTTGGTTCTTGAATCATCCAAAACCCGCCACACCTCCCAAGTGAATATTCAGGTGTGACAGCTTTCTAAAGAGCTAATCAACACTAGCTGACATTAGAACAGAGGCAAATAAAGTGGTGTGTTTTTTTCTTTTCATTACAGGTGCTTTACAAATGTTGGCTTTTAGAATGTCCCAGTGTCACGATATGGAATAAGTAAGAGCCACCTATCAGATAAAGGCATTTCATTTTCAAAAAACCCACCTAGTCTAATGTGAGCTGACGTAATAGGAAAGCGAACATAACAACAGCTCATCCTCAGAAAGTACCCCTTAATTATGTGTGCTTCTCCAAATGCCCATATGCTTCAGGGTTGCCTAACACTAGTTAGATGAAGGAATAGCCCATTTAGCTTTGCTGAGTATTCTTCACTTACACTGTGTGGTCATTTTATTACCACCAGGACCAGTCTTCATTAGAAGATTACTTGGGTCTCTCACCTCCCAATTTCTTCCATCTCTTTTCATTTTTTATCATCAGGGAAAACAAGTGAATCTCAAAACAGTCTGTTCTCCCCTTCATTATCTCCTCTTTTAGTGTTTTAGTTCAGAGGCAAACAGGTTATAAAAACGAGCTCTATTTTTGGATTTTTTTACACTTACACGTTGTCACCCTAAGGTGCGATAATCACCCAAATTTTTTTTTCAATCTGTATCTATGACCATCTGTAAAAACAAACATCTAGGGCCAGCTACAGGGAGGTATGTACTTTTATTTTTTGGTAAATCATAAGCAAAATATCATTGGAAGGGAAAGCAGGTGCGATTTTCCCTTTGCTTTGCTCCATTCTTGCTAGCTTGGTATATACTGAATTTATATAAACTTAACATTTTCAGACTTCTGGTCCCAAATTGCACCTTCATTCTTAAGTGTCTGTCTTCATGGGACTGGGAGAGTACTAAAAATAAGGCAGGGTAAGGAGGGTACCCTGGTTTATTGACAACAAAAGAAGTGGCTTTCCTCCTTGGAAATATCACCTAGTGAGAGCCCCTACAAGGATTTGAAAATGGAAATTAAGGTGAAGAAAATGGTAGGACTACTTTAAACATTAGGCAGATGATACCAACCAACGACCCACAACAATTTCTATTCTATTTTCTCACCTTCCAAAATGTTTGCTGTCATGCAGTAGAGCCTCAAAATTAATTCAGAGGCCAAACAAGGAACTTTCTTCATCGAGTCCTCTAGACTCTGAATTTTAATTGATGACATTGACAGGGCTGAGTAGCCATCACCACTATCTATTCCAAACTTCTTCATCACCCCAAACAGAAACTGTTTACCCACTAAGCATTAACTCCCCATTCCCCATCCCCCAGCCCCTGGTAACCTCTAATCTCTAATAGCTGTCTCTCTGCATTTGCCTGTTCTAGCTATTTCATGTATGTGGAATCATATATACATAAACAAATGTCTAGCTTATTTCACTCAACATGATGTCTTCAAGGTTCATCCATGTTCTAGTATGCATCAGAACTTCATTCCTTTTTATGGCTGAATAATATTCCATTGTATGGATAGACCACATTTGGCTTATCCATTCTTCTCTTGATGGACACTTGAGTTGCTTCCACCTTTTGGCAATTGTGAATAATGCCGCTGTGAACACAGGTGCATAAGTATCTATTCGAGTCCCTGTTTTCAGTTCTTTGGTATATTCCTAGAAGTGGCATTACCAGGTCATGGTAATCATGCATTTAACTTTTTGAGAAATTGCCACACTATTTTCCACAGCAGCTGCTCCATTTTACCTTCCCACCAGCAATAAGTGAGGGTTCCAATTTCTCCACATCCTCACCAGCGCTTACTTTCCTTTATTTTTTTTGTTTGGATAATGGCCAGCATAGTGGGTGTGAAGTGGACCTCAGAGCCTTTTAGCACCATTTTCTGACACAAACAGCCTCTTCCTACTTATCACCACTACCCTCCCCACCAAAAAAATATCTTTTAGGGAATAAATTAAAATCAGAGGTGTGGTTATTGTGAGCTAATTAGACCCCATGGGAGAAGAGACACTCTGATTTCGTTGATACCCAAGGGCTGTGATTAGCTAATAATGATAGTGCCTGTGTCGTTGCTTAATTATTCCTCACGGCACAGTAGGAATACAACATCCAAGCTCCTCTGAGGCCCAATGGCAACCACAGGCTCCAGTGTCCTGCGTCTGTTTGGTCGGTGCGGGCAGTTTCCTCTGTGTTTACAATTATTTTATTTCCTAAACCCCAAAGCCACGATGCCTTCGTCATCTAATTGTGCTATGGGAAGGCATACGAGGGTACCGAAGGCAGATTCTTGCCGCCTTTTGTTAATGTTGTTTTGTGTAGCTTAGGAAAGAAAAAAAAATCTGTCTCTGTCCAGGAACGTGGGGAAGAGGGTTCATATGAGAAAATGTATGCATTTGGTTCCTTAAAAGCCAAGTGGTTTGGGGGATAGACTTATCCTAGACCTGACATGCAGATACGCTAATACAGGAGTCTCCTGGTGAGATGAAGTTCAATGTCCCTTCGGCCAGCTCATCAAGGCCTACAAACCAGCCTCATCCTAAGAGAAACTGAATATGGAATCCAGTTGACTGCCTCAGCCAGCAGTAGACTTTGCATTTATTCACTCATTCAACCAATATTTGTTGAGTGCCTACTCTGTTTCAGCCACTCTTGTAGGGTCTAGGAAATGAGACAGGCAACAGTCCTGCTCTTCAGTAAGCTTATCTCCAGGTCATATTTTTTCACATGGAAGAACACAACCCTATCTTATTACTCTTGTGTAGTATTTTACTCCTGGTTTCCTGCCTGCAAAAAAAAATTTTTGCAGCCCTGACGGTATTTGATAGCTCCAGGGATTCTCAAGCTTTAGCATGCATAAGCGGTACCAGGAATCGGATGCTTGGGCCCCGCAACCAGAGATTCCAGTTGCGAGGTCTCAGGTAAGCCCCAGGTGGTTCTGGTACAGGAGGCCCCAGACTCTCCCTTTGAAGAGGGGACATTTTCTGCATTCAGGGTCTGTGGCTTCAGTGCCCTCAGGGAGCCATGTGGCACCCGCTTGCAGCAGACAGGATAGCTGTGACTGCAGGCCAGGAGGGCATCTCAGCAGCCCAGTCTGAATCCGGTGGGGCTTACCCCACAAAAGTTCTGCACTTTCTCTTGATGATCATATCCTCCGAGATGTTTTCAACCATTTAACATTTGACCTGGCTTTGCTCAGTATGGTGGCCGCTGTACGGGTTCCAGGAAGAGAAGGGGGCAGATCTCCTTGGTCTCTGAAGCTTGATGAGGCTTGTATTTATGTAGATGCCTTTGTTCTGCCTGTGTATTTATGTAGATGGGATCTGGGGGTTTCACATTCTTAAATTATGCTGGAACCTTCACCAAAGTCCTGCCTTAAACTGTCAGTGCTCAGCCTTCTTAGAGTCCTCACGTTCCCTGCGAGGAGATACAGCCAATACGTGTTTGACGCTAGTAGAAGCAATAAGTGCTTTTCAAAGAGTTGGTTTATTGGGCCTCCGAAGCCACGGAGGCCTTAGTCTGCAGCAAGCCCTGATAGAGAGCCGTCTGGAGGCCTCTGCCTTCCTGTTGCTACCAACAGGGAGCTACGTGGCTCTGCAGCAGCCCTGCCCACTCCAGAAGACACTGCTTCTTAGACCATTCTCCTTTATTTTGAAATGAAATCTGCCTCCTTCCGGCTTTCACCCACTGAGCCTAATTCTATTCTCTCGAGCTACAAAGAAGGCCTTTCTGATGGCAAGACCTAACCTTCTTCCTTAGTCTTCTCCTCTTTAAGCTAAATTTTATCTTTTTCTCAACTGTTCCTCTCTCACTCAGCTTGACTTCCAGGCCTGGCCACCCACTCCTGGACACTTGAAAACCTATGCCCATTTTTTTTTTTGCTTGGTGGCTATAGAGTGTTTGTTAGGGGAAAAAAATTAATTTACTGTAAATTTTTTTTTTAAATAGATGGATAAACAAGCAGTTTATTTCAGGAATTCAAGGGGTTAGCATAATCAGGAAATATGCACACCTAATATATAATATAACATGGAGGGAAATGAACCTGTGATTGTATCAATAATGGTGAACATGCGTTTACTGATACTTGGCTGCTACTCTCCCTAACATCTCTAAGTGAAATAAGATTATTGACTAACAAAGCCATAGGAAGTATAATTTAAAAATTACAAACACTAAAAAAAAAAAAAAAATTGCCCACAGAGTTTCCTAATGACCAGATTTATGATCAAGGCTGCAGAATTCGTCATCATCCATGCACTTAGTTGCTCTCTGACTGGATGGCTCTGGAGGGAAAATGTTGACTCTTCAAGTGTTGCAAAATGATGTGGAAAGAATGTAATTCCTCCTTTTGAGGACGCAGGCACCAGGTTCTCATCCTTCAGAGAGATTCAGCCAATGTTTATCCATCAGGCATCTGAACCGCCCCATGTGAGTCTCATGTCACTTTCCATTTTGCAGTTGAATACCAAGCTTCTGCTAAGTTGAGCAGCTTGCCAAGGTTTCTAGCTTGGAAGGGATAGAGCCAGAAAGGTGAAGGCGAATCTGAGTGATGTCTGCCTGTGAGTCTCCACAGTAGCCACCTTAACAGGCACGAGATGCAAACTAGGAATTTAAGTTCAATGTCAGCACAGCGCCAACATGCTGGAGGCAGGTGGCTGGGTTTAAATTGCGTGTAACTCTGCGATCTTCCACCGGTACTTTATCTCTTAGGATAATTATAAATGATCAAATGAGCTAATACATGGAAAGTTCTTAGAACAGCGACTGGCACATGGTAAGCGCTCAGTAAATGTTAGCTATCATTAGTAGCTTTACTCCTGACAAAGCTGGACTGAAGAATGTATGAGTTTCCTGTTGCTGCTGTGATAACCAGAGACTTAGCAGCTTAAAGCAACAAAGTGTTCCCTTAGCTCAGAAGTCCGACATGAATCTTCCTGGGCTAAGACCAAGGTCAGCAGGTTGCGTTCCTTTCTGGAGGCTCCAGGGGAGAATACTGGCCTCTTCCAGCTTCTAGAAGCCCCCCACATTTCCTTGACCCTGACCCCTTCTTGCATCTTCAAAGCCAGATATGTGGGCATGAGTCCTTCTCTTGCTGCCATCCCTCTGGTGTCTCTATTCTGCTTCCATCTTCCACTTTTAAGCACTTTAGTAATCCAAGATAATCTCCCCAATCTCAAGGTCAGCTGATTAGCCACCTTAACTCCTTCTGCAGCTTCAATTCCTCTTTGCCATATTACCCGAATATATTCACAAGTTCGTGAATTAGGCCATGGACATCTGGGGGGGACTAGTTTTTCTGCCTACCACAGAAGACACAGTAGTAGTTCCTACTTCCCCCTCCAACGGGACCCAGTGGATGTCAGGTCCTTCCCAGTCCTAACGCATGTTCCAGGCCTAATTTCATCAGATGAGCCACCCTCATCTGTAGGAGAACGAGGCTGATTGGGGGTGGGGGATACGCAGTTCTCCGTATGGCAGAGAGAGGGGTTTCTTCCTGGGAAGTGGAGCTCAAAACCTTTTCCATCAGTGGGAAGCTGAGAAAAAGAGAATGAGTGTTTATCTCTGGCACAAATAAAAAGAAAACATATGAAATGAACTTTTTTTTTAATTTAGGTAAGATTCAGTTTGGTGCTTATTTGGATTGGCTTAAGAAAGCTTTCCAAACAGCCCTTTTCCCACAACTGCTGTATCTCTAGATGGCAAAGCTGTTGTATGGCCTCCTTACCAAGGACTCACCAGGGGCCAGGGGCCCTACGCCCAGCACCACCCCCGTCTCCCATGTGTGTGGGCAAATCCATTCGGTGGGTGGAGGAAAAGACACCATACCTGGCATCATTGTTTCCTGGCTGCTGTAACAAAGTGCCACAAACTGGGCAGCTTGAAACAGCAGAGATATATTTTCTCACAGTTCTAGAGGCCAGAAATCCAAAATCGGAGCCATGCCTCCATGGACGTCTGTCGAGTTCTGGCAGTCCGTGGTTTCTCTGACTTGTAGCATAACTCGTTCCCTGTCACATGGCCATCTCTCTTTGTGCCTCTCTGTCTGCCTATCTGTGTTCAAATTTCTCCTATTTATAGGTCATAATGGATTAGGACCCACCCTAATCCAATTCAGCCTTATCTTAACTAATAACATCTTCAAAGATTCTATTTCCAAAAAGGGTCCTATTCAGGAGACCAGGGGTTAGGACTTGAACCTATCTTTTGGGTAGATGCAATTCAAACCAGGGTGGCTGGGAGAATCCACCTTGAAGTAACAGAGCATGTCAAAAGACTTATTGTTTGTTGTTGTTGTTGTTGTTGTTGGAATTGGGGGGAAGAACAGAGCACTCCAGCTGCTGGGTGAGTTTCGCATACAGCTCTCCTCAATATCCCGGACAGAGGTTATTCCAGGTCAGATTTTGTAACACTGTTGTCTTTTTGTTTTAAGACCCCAGCATAGCCAGAGGCCCAGTGTCCCAGTCACTCTGTCCCCTACAGTTTTGACCTGGGCCAAGAAACCCTCCTGTATGTATTTTTTTGTCCATGTCATACCCTCAGCTTTAAGGGGACAAGAGCCACCCTCTCCCCCGGATGGGAATGGGTATTTGGGGGTTACTCAGCTTGGCATCTTTTCAGCAATGAACCACCCTGGTCGAATGAGCAAAGAAATTCTGGGGTCAAGTCAGGGTGGGCACAACCTCAGCACAGCCTCCCTCTGCCGCACACCTCATTCCCGGCACACCCCCACCCTCCACACACACACATTTTTCACAAAAGGCCATAGGACTGTGTTTGCCCTGTGAGCCAGCAAAGAATGTGGCTTTTACCGATTGCATGACCTTTGGATTTCCTGGTTAGCTAGCCCGTCAGAGCACATGTGGACCAGCTGATAGTTTTCACCCGGTGCCAAGACAGGCCAGTCCATGAGCAAGGCGAGGCCAGCTTTCCTCCCCATTGCTTTCTTGGCTTCATTCTGTAGCTTCTTGTGTGGATGGCACAGCCTTCCAATGAAAGAAGCACCGTGGGCACTCACCATCCAACACGTATAGACCACCCTTGGCCTGAAGTGCCCTCAGCATTTTGTGAACAGTTTAAGTGAGGAAGTGAAGGTTACGGTTCTCAGCGAGACTGAAGGGAATTTTAGGTGGGCAGAAGGCAATTACCCAAGGCAGAAACTTGCCAGTCTGCCAACACAGAAATAGGAAAATATGTGTGTTGGTGGCATTTAATATGTCTCTGTCTATTGTGTCTAGGGTAGCTTTCTCTATTGTGCATCTGTTGAGCATTTTGTTTTGAAGTCCTTGATTGAGGTTGGCTGTGGGACAAATTTGAGTTTATCTTTCACTTCCAATAGAGAGATTATTTGTTAGAATTCAAAAGGTTCTTAAAGGTAGCTCGTAGGCAGTAGGGATCCCTTTTCCATCTAAGACTCAGATCGGAGTGAATTTTCAAAGTATGGTCCAAGGATATGGAGCAAATGGAGTCTTCTCCCTTTAAGACAAGTTATTTCATTTTTCTCAGCCTCATGTTTAATTCCATTCCCTCCTTTTCTTCACCCTCCCCCCACCTTTCTACTGGGTCTCCCCAAGAATGGCATCATAAAAGTTTGGGAAACTGTTCAGCCCAGGTCACTGTGGCCCATCTCCATGGCTTTTCAAATAAATAGAAAATCCAGACCTAAAGGGACATTGCCCACATATTGTTTATCATCAGTGACAATGGGCCTACTGAGTCCCTGAGCTTCCTCCACCCTCCCCGACTCCCTCGGTGCTCATGCATTATGTGTATCTGTCTATAATGAGTTGTGTCTCCAACTCGCTGCTCCCCACTACAGCTGTGAACTGGCCACACAAGAGCAGAGTATGGCTCTAACCCACCTCTTCCCTGAGACCCTCTTAAAGACATGAAGGATTTGGAAAGTCATCCACGAATGAGAGCAGCCAGTTGCGGTGTTAACCGGCTCCTTTTCCCCCATCCCACAGATGGAAGCTCTCACCAGCCATTGGCAGCTGAGGCATCTACTCCTCTGTGACAGCGTGGGGCAGGCAGCATCTCTGGGCCTGTCATCCCCAGTAGATGTCATAGAGAGTAGATGTCTGGACGGGCACTGCGCCTTCCTGTGAAAAGGAAGAGGGTCATCCAGCAGAAACAGGACCCATGACTATAGAATTTGAAGATGTGTAGGCTGAAAGCATAAAAAGTTTATTTCAGTTTTTATTGTTTTGTGATATATATCCTACATAGGCTTGTCTCCTCAGTTCCACCTCTACCCAGGAATTGATGATCTGAAAATTGCCAAATAGTGCCAGATAACCAGGCCAAATTCATGACATAGCTTATCCGGTTGAATTCTCGCGAGTTGGGCACTTGTTTTTCCTCCACTTTTGAAAATGATGAAGCAGAAGCCTGGAGAATCCAAAGCCCTCGGTCTCGACTGCAACCCCATTATTTCCTCCATGTTTCTGTGTTTAAGGTTCCATTAAAAGGGGGGTAGTGGAATGTGTCGTGTGTGTTTTGTTATTTATTTAGCACTATAGCCCAATTTCTCACCAGCTACGGGGCCAAGCAGAGATGCTTTTTCTAGTCCTTCTCAGTGACGTCCATGCCAACCTACCTCCAACACCTTCTCCTACTCACATTCTCCACAGAATAGATGCAGAGTCCATCTGAGGTACAGTGTAAAGAATTAGAGATTCATGAAGTTCGTGCCGTGAAATCAGGTTCTGCAGAGACTAGGGTAGTAAGGCCCTGTCATATGTCTTGTGGCTCAGCAATTACGATGACTGTGTCACAGTATCCACCCGATGGCAGGTCCAGCATAAGGTTTTCAGAGAGTGAGGTGATGTTGCTAGTGATTACCAAGCCTTGCTCCAGACTATTGGCCTTAGTGCTTTGACACTCATAAATCTCCATCATTGGTGTGAGTGGCAGCTGAATCCAGGGCCTTCCTGAAGATGGTAGTAGTTTGTACGTGTTTCTCAGATGAGTGCCAGGCCACGCCAATCACAGCACTAAGTTTCCACCGCCACCACCCCCCATTCCGTACCTCATCCCCAGTTTACTTTCATATTCATTTCCTGGGCTGTTGGAGGAATAACTCATCTCCTCACCCTCTTCTTTTCCATTCTCTTCCCTCAGATCTGAACAAAGACTCAGAGGGAAGTAAAGAAATAGAGCTCTGAATAAAATCAAGGTTTTCTGACAGTTACTGCACACTGGCACTGGAGTTCTTTTATTAGCGACATCACATCAGGACCAAGGCATAGATTTTCATGAAAATATACTGTGATCCTTTGCAGTACAAGCTGTTTACCCAATTTCTTTTTTGGTGTCACCTAAAATTGTTTCAAAGTCTATTTTATCTGATAGTAGCATAGCCACTCCAGCTCTCTAATGCTGTGTGCATGGTATAAAGTTTTCTAGCCTTTTACTTTCGATCTTTTTGTGTCCGTGAATCGAAAGTGTGTCTCCTGTGGATAGCATGTCATTGGATCTTGGTTTTTTTTTTTTAATCTAGTCTGACAAACTCTGCCTTTTGATTGGATTTTTAAAATATATTTTTATTAGAGAAGTTGTGAACTTACAAAACAACCATGCACCTGTGTAGAATTCCCATACAACACCCCTCCGCCAACATACCACATCATTGTGGAACATCTGATTGGATTTTTAATCCATACACATTTAATGTTCTTATTAATATGATTGAATTTGCGTCTGCCATTTTACTTTTTGTTTCCATGTGTCTCTTGTCTTTTGCTTCTGTTCTTCCTTTACTGCTTTATTTTGCATTAAGTGAATATTTTCTAATGTAACATTTTCATTTCTTTATATTTTCCTAAGTTTTAAATTTAGTTTCTTAGTGGTTGCTTTAGGACTTACAATATGCATCTTATCAGAATTTCCTTCCAATTTATACTAATGTAATTCTATTGGGATATAGAACTGTTACTTCTATATAACTCTTCCCTCCTCCCCTGTTTGTGCTATTATGATTTATATATTGTATCTATACATGCTACAAACCCAAAAGCATCTTGTTATAGTTATTAGTTTAAACAGAATGTCCTTTAAAGAAACTGAGAGAAGAAATGAGAGCAAGTATATATTTATGCACTTTGTTGCCTTGACCTTCTAGTCATTTTCTGGTTCTCTTCATTTCTTCCTGCGCACTTGAGTTACCATATGGTGTCATTTTCTTGCACCAGTACAGCTTTGTCCCAGCTGCCTCCTTTGTGCTATTACTGTTAGATATATTGCATTTCTATATGTTATAGAACCAACAGTACAATTATATACATATTGTTTCGAGCAGTTGATTCTTAAATCAATTAGAAGATTAATATTTTTCCTCAAATTTAAAGTTTCCAGCCATTATCTTTTCAAATATTTTTTTCTGATCCTCTCTCTCTCTCTCTCTCTCTGTCTCTCTCTCTCTCTCTCCCCACCCCCCGCCTCCCTCCACCTCTCTCCCTCCACCTCTCTCCCCCTCTCTCCCTCCCCCACACCTTTCTGGTACCTCCATTGCATGTATGTTTGTGCACTTAATGGTATGCTACATTTCTCTGAAGCTCTGTTCATTTTCCTTCATTCCATTTCCCTTCTGTTTATCAGTTTGCATAATTTCTATCACGCTGTCTTCAAATTCACTGACTCTATCACCTGCCAGCTCAAATCTACTGTTGAGTCCCTATAGTGAATTTTTCATTTTGGTTATTTACTTTTCAACTCCCAAATCTCTGTTTCTTTTTATAATTTCTATCTCTTTATTAATATTTCTTTATTTAATGAAGCAGTGTCATCATACCTTTCTCTAATTCCTTAATCATGGTTTCCTTTAGGTTCTTGAACATATTTATAAAATGTTTAATATGTTTAATATATTTATAATAGCTGCTTGAAATCTTTGTTTGCTAAGTCCAATATCTGGGCCCTCTCAAAGGCAGTTTCTGTTGCCTGCTTTTTTTCCTGTGTATGGATCATACTTTTTTTCTTTGCAAGTCTCATAATTTTTCATTGAAAACTGGACATTTTAGATAACATATTGTAGCAATTGCAGATACTGATCTTCCCTCTTCTCCCTACAGAGTTTCTTGTTTTTGCTTATTTTCTTATTTATTTAGTGACTTAACTAGACTAGTTCAGTGAGAGCTATTCCCCTGCAGTGTGCCTCTGATGTCACATCTCAGAGGACACAGCCTTGGGCTGAGAGTGACATTCTTAATTTTCCTTTATTCAATGGCATATTTCTTCCAAATGATTCTTCTTGACTGTATCTTTCCTTGGTCTCCCTGTTAAGCTTCTGACTAGTCTTTCATTATTATCATCACATCCAGCTTTAGCCTCCAATAATTACTAGCTGTTTCCTCTATTGTTTTTTGACCCCAGATCATAAGTTACCCCACAGTCTGATCCAATTAAAGTTCTTTTATTTTAAAGTTCAATTAAAGGGTCCCTTCATAAGGGTAGTCTTTGAGGCCAGTCTTTGAAGTTGCTGTGACCCCAGGTCAGAGCTTTCTCTTTCCCTGGTTCTCCTGTTAAACTTGTAGCTGGTCTACTATTTTTGCACTCATGGAGCTGCCTACCCCCTCTTAACGGCTCACCATCAAAATTCCTGTTGTTTTCAACAGTGCTGTTGGGCTTAAACTTCCCCAAGCTCTGTTCCAAATAAAGTCATTCCCTTTGGGAGAGTTGTGGAGCTCTCTGCTCTTATGTTCTTCCACTTCCTGTGTCTCCATGCCACTGCTCCAGAGCTGGGAGCAGGGTTGGCAGCCCACTTCTCTCAGACTGACGCCCCTGGTCTATGAGGGGGGTCACTGGGTGGGGGTGGTCTCTCCTAGTCGTCTTGGTATGCCTCTCCAAATATAGGAACCCCTATGAAAACGAGCTGGGGCAAGGGCTGTTGGGGCCCAGTATTTTCAGCATGCTGTGCCAGTAGTGGAACTTCTGTCCTCTGAGTAGTGATGAGTTGAGAAACCCCATTCCTCTCAGTCTGGAATAGAAGTTCTACAGTACAGAGCTGAGGGTAGCTGAAAGATGCGGGTGGTCTGCCTCTCCCTGGGAGAAGCCACAACCCCAGTCTGGGAGCTGTGGACAGAGGAAGCCCTCATCACCCTGGCCACACCTGCCCATAGTAGAGCTTCTGTCACACTGCCCTGGGCTGGAGGGAGAGTGGATTAGGGGGAAAGCAGGTAATGGCTCAGATGCCACAGAGTTTTGCTGTTTTTATTGAGATTTTAGTAAATTTTCTTGGGAAAAAAAATTATTTCTCTATTTGCTGTAGGCCCTTGGGACAATTTCCAGGGACCTAAAGTGGTTCATTTTTATAATTATCACCATTTAAGGTTGTTTCCCCAGGGAGAGGGTCCACAGATCCTCGATCTGCCTTCCAGAAGTGTTTCTCTGGTGTTACCTTAAATTGTGTGAAATTTTTTTCAGGCCTTTATTGCTGGCTAGGATGTAGAACGTGCATTAGAGATAGCTTTTACCCTTTACTAAGTGGCACAGTAAGCTGGTAAGGATTGCTATATGTGCACTGGCATCAGACATAGTCCATGAGAAATATCTCAGATGGGGGACTTCTGATAGTAGCAATTGGACTAGGATTCCCAGAGAGACCCTCACAATGAGAAAAACAACAACAACAACAACAAAATACTTAAAACGATTTTTTTTTAATCTGCTCAATCACATCAATAACTGGCAACTTAGTAAAGAATTATTGAGAGATCAATGGCTAAGTGAAAGGGAAACAGAAATAAGTAGCACATTGGAAATGACTTTCTTCTTCAGGGCATTTGGTGAACCCGTTAGATGTAAGCTTCTGTTCTGGGAACACAAAACAAAGCATAGAACCTACCCAAGGTGTAGCATCCAACAGGAGACCACGCCCACGTAACTCTGTAAACCCTGTGTAAGGATAAACTAAAAATATTCCCCCTCAAGGAACTACAAGGAAGACATCTTATATTATTATTTGGTGAGCTGAAAGGCAGTTTTGAGGCAGTTATATAGAACTGAGAAAATGTGAGAGATTAAATGACAGGGACTAGATCGAAAATATAGGCTAACGGAAGCTCCTGAAGGAAAGGAGAGAGAGGATGGGAAAAAGACAATATGGCAAGAGTTAATGACAGAATTTTCCACAACTGATAAAAGACACACACACACATTTTGACAGATCCCAGTGAGCTCCAAGCAGGATAAATAAAATTAAACTCACACCTGGATTACCATAGTGAAAATGCATACCACCAAAGATATGGAAAAGATACTAAAAGCAGACGAAGATTTTTTTTCAAAGTTACCCTCAAAGGAACAAAATTAGATACCTCAATAGCTGACATCTTAACAGTAACAATGAAAATTAGAGGACAGTGAAATGTGCTGAGATAAAATAACCGTCTACCTAATATCCAGTGAAAAATATATTTCACGAACTAGGACAAAATAAAGAAGTCAATTTCACATATACCCAAAAAGCTAAGAGACTTTTACACCAAATAGCCCCTCAATAAATGAAGCTGTATTGGGTATATTTCAAACTAAAGGAGAAATGATCCCAGATGAAAGTAGTAGTAGTTATAAGCAAAGAAAGTGGTAAATACATAGTAAAATCTAAATAGATACTTTAAAAAATCTAAATAGATATTTAATAGATTAAATAATGTATTGAAATAAAAAATGAAAAACCACATTAGAACTAAAATACACAATATCACATGGGTTTGGAGGGGACACTTCTGGTTAAGAATTCTAAGGTCCTTGAATTGTTCTGACAAGGAGTAAAGGGCATGATTAACTTTGGTTTTCATACGTTATATATGAATGTTAAAATTTTTATGTTAATATATAAAACAATAGAAATATTGTGTATCACTTGCAAAGTGGTAGAGGGGGAAGTGGAATGAGAAAAAAAAAAACAACCAACCAACCAACCAACCAAAAGGATGGCAGGATGATTAGCATAGAATCTAAAACATAAATAGATAAACAAGTAAAAAGATGAAATAATATACCAAGCAAATAACCAAATAAAGCTGGTGCTGCTTTTTTAACTTCACACAAAACAGATTCAAGGATAAACTAGGTATAAAAACAATCACCTCACAAGGTTCATTTCATCGAAAGATATGATAATTTCTCAACTTAATTGCAAGTAATAACATGCCTTCAAGATAAATATTTTTAAATTGACATCTTTACATAGGGAAATTGACATTATCATAGAGGAAGATTTCCATGTGCTTCTCTCAGTAACTGGCAGATCAAGCAGACAAAAAAAAAAAAAAGATATTTAAATGTAAATGTTCCTGATTGTAAAATATGTATTGAGGATATTGCGAAAAACTTTATACCAACAAATTTGAAAACTTAAATGAAATACAGAAGTCCTAAAATCTGTAACTTAATAAACGTGATTCAAAAGAAAAAGAAAACTTGAATAATCCTATAACTATTAAATACCACCAGTATTTTAAAATCATCCCATGAAGAAACATCAGGCCCAGACCTTTTTGACAGACAAGTTCTACCATTTACGTTACAAATAATTTCAAGCTTACACAATCTATTACAGAGAACAGAAAAATAGGGGACACTCTCCAAACCATTTATTGAGGCTAGCAAAAGCTTGGGAGCAGAATTAAGGACAATACAAGAAGGAAAAATAAGTGCCAATTTTAGATGAAGCATATGGATTTTTAAAAATCTTAAGATATTATCAAATAATGAGGCTGAAATATTATTGTTAATTTTGTTAGGTGTAATCTCAACCACATGGTTTTGTGGTTTTAAAAGAAAATGTCCATAGAGTGGACTTACTGGTATTCTGTTATAGACATATTGTGATTCACACAATGGAAGTAAGTACAACATTGATGTGGAGCCATTGGCCACCGGATGCTTTAGGGGCAGGGAGTGGGAAAAGCAGTTGTAATACAGGGGCTTTTTCGGGACTTAGGAATTATCCTGAGTGGCATTACAATGACAGATATAGGCCATTTTATATCATCATATACCATGCAGAACTGTGTGGGAGAGAGTGTGGTCTACAAGGTGAACTATGGTCCATGCTTAGTGGCAAAGCCCCAGGATGTGTATATCCATTGCAGGTGATGTGCCACACTAATGAAGGATGTTTATGTGGGAGGTTGTGGGAGGTGGGGCATATGGGAATCCCTACAATTTTTGTGTAACATTTATGTAATCTAAGTATCTTTTAGAAAATAAAAAAAAAAAATTATGAAAAAAAAACAAAACATTATAATATTAAAAAAAAAAGAAAAGAAAATGTCCACAGCTTCTAAAGCTGCATACTATAGTATGTAGGGGTGAGGTCACATGACATCTGAAATTTGCTTTAAAATATACTTAGGGAAGGAGGGAAAACAGATAAGTTTGTTCTCAAATATTCCAGAATACGGATGAGTGTTTATGAGAGTTTATAATTTTCTCTTCTCTTGTGTATGTTTGAAAAGTCTCACAATATAAAAGGACTAGAAACATTGACTTGATTGTATATAATTTTTTTTGAAGAGGGAAAGAAATAGAAAACGCTCAGATAACACATGGTAATGTCTCAGAAGCTAATGGCGTGCGTGGACAGAAATGTGGACATTTTCTAGGAATTCGATATGGCCTCAGCGGAAAGGGTTCCCAAGAAAAGTGTACAGCAAGCAATGTTCTAGGGTCTCTGGGGACAGAGGACGGATGAGCTCTAGCTAGGCAGGAACATTTCCAGAAGGATGGATGAGGTCCCTGGCCACGGAAGGGGAGAAGTTCACATACGCACAGTAGCGTCACAGGTAGAAATGGACCAATCATTGGTCACAGTTCAGTTTAGTCATCACCTCCATCAGGATCAAGTAAGTAATGTATGTGATAAAGGTCGGCAGATTGCAAAGCTAAACAAATGTAAGATATTTGAAATGTCATTTACAGAAGCAATTGTGCATGCATAAAGGATAAGGGATGCTACTTTGGAAAACCATCCGGCAGTTCCTTAAAATATTAAACATGGAGCTACCATGTGACCCAGCAATTCATCTCCTAAGAATATACCCAAGCGAACTGAAAGCATATGGCTACACAAAAACTTGTACACACTTATTCATAGCAGCATTATTCATAATAGCCACAAAGTGGAAAACCCCAACTGCCTTTCAGCTGATGAGTGGATAAACAATATGTGGTCTAGCCATACAATGGAACGTTATTTGACAGTAAAAAAGGAATGAAGTTCTGATACATGCTACAACATGCATGAGCCTTGAAGACATTATGCTAAGTGAAATAAGCCAGTCACAAAAGACTACATATGATACAATCCGTTTATATGAAAGGTCTAAAATGGGCAAAACCATAGAAACGGAAAGTAGATTAGCGGTTGGAAGGGGCTGAGGTGAGGGGAGAATAGGGAGTGACGGCTAATGGGTGTAGGTTTCTTTTCAGATGATGTTCTAAAATTATATAGTGGTGATGGACATACAACTCAGTGAATATACTAAAAATCACTGATTGGCACACTTTAAAAGGTGGATTTTACAGTATTTGAATTATATCTCAGTAGAGCTGTTACATTAAAAAAGAGAGCGGAATGAGGGAAGGGGAAGGGTTTCAACCAAAATGGCTTTATGTCATATCACTCTCCCCCTCTGTTACCACCACCACCTGGATCCTGAAATCTTAGGTCCAACTTAGGAGGATGCACAGATTTACTTCAAAACTTCACTGAGAAGACGTCCGATCTGAAGCAGAGACAATAAGAAAGCCAAGACTTGCCGTCTTACTGCCCATGCCCCACCCTCTTTAACCTGGAGATGCCGAGGCCCACCAGAGTGAGGCTAATGAAGGAGTTGCCCACCCAGAAGGGCTTGTCTCCCAGGCCTCCCTTCACACTGCTGCGTTCATGACTATTCTCCCTGGCTGACCAGCACTGAGCATATTCATCAGTGCCATCCTGGCCAAACCCAGCTAGGATGGTGCTCTCATCACCAAATCTGTCAGAGTTGCCCCAGTACAACCCCCATGTCTGTCACATCAGAAGCATAAGTGAGGACCCCAGACTCACCCTTCTTTGGCGACTCGAGTTGGCGTGAGGGCAGTTGAGTCCCAGTGGGATGGGCACACACTCACCCTGTGCTCTCTCTCTCTCCCTCCCCTCCATTTTCCCCTTCGTTTTTCTAGTGGCTGCTTCAACCCCCAACTCCACTGCGGGCGCTGCCATGAATTCCTTGACCTCTCTGGGGACCCTGCAAGGCTTGGCTGGGGCCACCGTGGGACTGAACAATATTAACGCACTAGCAGGTACCATCAACAGTGAGTATTTGCTGCTCTGGTGGACAGCCTTCCCCCAAATTCTCCACTGCAAACCATCAGCCAGAAATGGCCTAAAACGGATGTGTGCCGGGGAGAACTAAAACTTGGGGTGGGGGAGCACATGCTTTGATAGGCAAAGGTCACCCACGGTCACCTCAGCTCGATGACATCCCACCCCTCATCACCCCCACATTCCCTCCCAATACATGACATGTGCACCCAACCATGGATTCCTGTGATTGGCAGACACTGGCAAGTGTCAAGGGGTTGGGGTTGGGTTGGGTTCTTCTGAGAGGTAGTGTGTGGCAATGGAAAAACGAATGGACTAGAAATCGGGACACCTGGGTCCAGGCCTCCAGCTCTGCCGCTGATCACCCATGGGTTTTAGCCAATCACTGCCCCCTCTCTGGGACTCGGAGCCCCCATTCGGATATTGAGAGTGTCGGAGCAGGGGACCTTAAAGGTCCCTTCCACCTCTCAAATCTGGATGCTTGACAGCTTGCAATATTACACTTTGTTCTGAAACATCCGGACTCACCCAAGAACTCTGGGGTCTATCCTAAGCTGCCTATTTGTTTCAGCCCTTTGAGATCTAGGCGGGACTAGTACCTGGGCTAGAGCAGAAGTCATATTGCAGGCTCATGCTTGGTGCAGGCTCCTGCACAGGGTGGAAAACCGATCCTCAGCCCACAAAGGGGACACTGCTGCCTGTCCCCCGCTCAGTCCCCTCTGGGCACCTGAGAGCCCCACAGGACCATGATAATCAACAGAGCTTAGAGCTTCTGCTTTTGGGCCCAGTTACCTGCCACAGAGCCCAGGCTACCCACACCTGCCCTTTATTAAAGGGATCCTTGGCAAGTTGCCCTATTTCAAGCCTTGATTCAAGAAGTAAACTGGTTTTTAAAAAGTGTCCAGGCATAAAAAAATTTAACACGAAAATCCCAGTCATTTTATACTTTAAAAGGTCAACAAGAACATCTTGCAGTTTATTTGGTTAAAAAAAAAAAGAACGTAAAACTTATCAAAATAAAGCCTAAATTTTATAATCCCAATTTTTTAAAAAATAGATCCTTATGTTTAAAAATCAGAAATTTTCAGATTTTATCAAATCCTTTTATTCAGATGCACTGAGAAAAACAAACCAAAACCTGGACTGAGTTTTGTCTGAACACAGGCCGGGGGGATTTTAAAAAAAGGAGAAGGAAAGAAAGTGTTTTTCCTCCCTCCGATGGCTCTTGACTGGCAGGTAGTCCCTAAAGCAGCCAAGAGAACGTTTCATTCCAATCACGAGGCCGCCGGCGCTCACCGTTTCCCACAGCACATAGAAGCCCTCGCTGCCTTGGCTCATGTTTCCGCGACAGCTCGTTGGGCCGACCTGGTCCTGCAGACGCGCCCACCCAGCCATCCTGCGCTTAGGGTATAGGGCTCTGTGCTCATGCTGCCTCTCTTGCCCCAGGACCTAGTTCCCCGCAAAAGGACTTTGATTCGGTCGCCTGCCTGTCCTTGGCCTGCACAGCCCAGGCCAGTGGGAATGGTTGTCCTCCTCAGCACGCACTCATGACTGCTTCTGTGTGTCCTGTCCACGTCGTCCGGCTCCTCTCCATCCGAGCTTGTCATCCGTGGCTGGGATTGTCCCATCGTTACCATGAGGGAGTGGAGAGGGACTTGGTTGAATGGCAGAGAAACCATGGCTACTTCTCGCTTGGGGTCTTGTGTCATGTGTATTTTGCTTCTGGCAAGGACAACAAGGTTAAATCGTTGTTCTCTTTTCAACCCTTTGCCATTGGGTTAGTATAGGTATGTATAGTTCATGGGAAATTAAGAAATGATATTTCTGGCTTCACATAATCCCTACCAGACCATATGAACCAGCAAAATGTTTCTTTAGACCAAACTACGTCAAATCAAGCACGAAAGAAAATAGAATCCTTTCGATTCATGGAGAGTTCCTTGCACAGAGCCATTTTACAACATCTATCTTAGCTTGGAGCCAGTATCTTCTACTTGTCTCCAATTAAAATGCTGAGAAAACAGAGAGGTTCCAGACCATTATTTCTGAACAGAAATGGTGGCACTGTCTGTCTACTGGGTAGTTCTCAAAAGAAGTCAAGAAACAGTTACGTGGACAGAGTCAGCATCAAATGTCTAAAATGGTTGGCATCTAAAATGGTTGGCCGCAACTTCCATACTGTTCTCTCCTACTTCACTCTGTCCCAGAAACCATTACTTGACACCATAAGAGTTTCCTGGGTTTCTGAGTAGCATCAGTTCTTTTCCATGGATGAAGGCACCAAGAAAAAAGTAGATGGAATCCACGGTTAATTCCCAAACTCACCCTAGGCTGAATGTTACCTTCTGCCCTGTCAGAGGTGTTTTTCCCCTGCTAGAAAACAAAGCTTTTGGTTAGTAGACAAGTAGCTAAATTAAACTATTTGAGTTTGATATCCTTTTCCTTCCCTCCATGTATGATTGGAGGAAATGCAAAACAGCATGACAACCCAGAGATAATAACAGAAGTTGGTACCATGAGAAGTAAAGAATGTGAGTGATTGAACCACAGGGCTTCCACCTCGAATTATTTGAGGGTTCTCTGGGCATGTTTTCTATATTAACATCTAAACCAAGATGAAGAAATAACTCTTTGCAGAGATATATCCACCCAAGAGTCTGTATCTGATTTGGGGTGTTTACATGTATGTCCATCAGCATCCTTATTTTGCCTTGTTTAAACAGCATCCTTATTTTGCCTTGTTTCCAAATAGCTTACTCTCTTGTGCTTAAAATTATGATTGTTTGAATACAACCAGCTGCAAATGCCTGGTAAATAGTGTTTATGGAAATATTTTATGTAGAGAAAAGAGAAGGTACTTTGGGCACATTATTTTGTCTTTCACTCTCTCTTTACATCATGAAATTAACTGTTTTTACCTGTATGCTTGGAATATAAAAGCTATGTGCAGTTAGATACACAGGCGCACACACACAACCACACACCCTTTGTGACCATATTAATCCATGTATAATTCCACTAATTATACATACTAGTATTCATCTACCCTGCTTCTAGGCATTTTGTACTTAAGTTTTCATTTATCAGCTTGGAGCTTAGAAGAATCTCTGTGATCCATACAAAGGAAAATTTAACCCAGTAAATAGATCACAAATCTGGAAGAACATATTAATACACATCCATCACTGCTCTCTTTTTCATCTAGTATAACACCCAGCAGAGTGGCTGGCAAATCAATAGAGTCTGCTTATGGTACACACACACCCCACCCCCATGATTCTACCTTTTTGGTGCCAACTCCAAAATGGTGACCAAAATTGTTTATGCTCATATGGGTAGACCCTTCCATGTCATTTTAACAAAATGATGCAATAATCTCCCAGCTTTTTGGGTTTCAGTCAGTTGAGAAACTTTGGAGAGCAGTTAAGTTTAAAGCACTAAGTCATCAGCCTCTGCACCAAACTATATTTATAGACCTTTGATAAAGGACCTGCCCTGGCTGAGGTTTGCCACACCAATCACTTGACCTGGGACTCAACAGTAACTGGGAAGAAATGGTTGATCCACTTGGCCGTTTCAAAGGAAACAAACCCTGCTCTTTCAGTGGAAGCATTTTTCCCAACTTAACCTGCTTCAAACTTCTGCTTCTATTGCGCAAAGTTTTTAAGAGGTCAGCAGTCAGCAGCTGAATTGACAAGTATTACCTTTGATATAATGATTATTTAATCTAGAATAACATCAGATAACTCACAGGAACAGCCCTCAAAAGTTGTAATCTTGCTGTGATGGTTCTTCAAATCCCACCAACCATGGAGTCAACTACCTCTTCTATCTTGGGTTTGGCAAGCACACACCCCAGATTTTCCAGGACAGTTTTGGTTTTCAATCATCTCAGTGCACTTGTAGTGGTTAGAATTGTTACCCTTATTTTTTTGTTCATAAGGATGGGTCTACCCATGGGGGAGGCAAAGACCCCTCTCCCACCTGCTGGCCCAAACTCCCTTTGGCACCCACACTGCTTTCACCTGGTGCCCCTCCACCACCTCCTCCCCCAGGCAGGTAAGGCCAGCCATGACCATCTCCAAAACGCAGAGTATCAGCCGAAGCCCATCGAGGACCCTTCGGAGAGCAGATCAGCCCAGAGGTGTAGACCCAGCGGGCAGCCTCCCACTGTGATGTGTGCCCAGGAAGGGAGTGAGGCCAGGCTGCAAGGTCACCTCCCTGGCCCACAAGTCTCATGAGGACTCTTATTTAGTCCTGAAACTTTCATACCTTCCATCCAGTCCTTCAGGAATATGGAGTTCATTCTGACCGTTTGTTTCAATCAAAAATGTCTCCTAGCAAAAAAAAGGGGGGGGAGGGTGGTGGTGGAAAGAGCTAGAAATGGAAAGAGAGCAATTCTCCTGACCTGGACAATAAAAAGAGGCACGTACTAACGTACTAGAGGGAAGGGAGATAGAGTGGCCTGGACCATGTGCAGTTAAATGCCCCCATGAATTTAACCTCTGGAGAAGCCAAGGGTGGAGGCTGCAGATAGCCAGAAGTTTCTCTCTGGGGCCTGATTCTGAGAACCCCAAGACTCCGCTGACAGGGCATCGAGGGGTACTGGCGATTCTGAGCACCTGTCAGGGGGGGCTGCCTTTAGCCTGAAGTTGTCGGGCATAACCCTGTGACACAATGCTCACCTAGAGCCACACACCTGGGGTGTGAGCAAAGATGAGTGCCAGGGCAACAATCTTCCAGGGGGGTTCCTTCCATGCTGGGGTCCACCTTCCCAGAGGACTGAGCCATGACCTGCTCATCTGCACCCCTAGCACCTGCCAATAGCCAGACAGAAACAAAACCAGCCGAACTGGTCAGCGTGCCCAGCCTCTCCTGAACTGGCTTACTCCTTCCTCTCACCTCTTGCATAACAGAAACGTCAGTGCTTCTTTGCATTCAACCAGATAGCAGGAGGACAAAGATGAAATAAGATCAGAAAGGGAAAAAACAAAATTACTCCCTGCCCCTTTATCAGCCTTGAGAGTAATGGGGGGGAGGGGGGAGAGGCATGGACAGGCAATGAAGTAACCTGTGAGATTGTTTAAGAGTATCCTCACTTATTTCCATGACTCCAAAACAAAAGAGAATAGACTCCTTTATAATCAGTCTCTTAACTCAAATCCAGCCCGACCGCTGCCAGCCAGCGCCATTTTAGCCTGGTTTGTAATTGCTGGGCCTGCCTGAATCTTCTTTTTCAGTTGGCCCTTATTGTCCCTCACGACTCCAGACTCTCCTGGCTGCCCCAGCTCACCCCACTCCTCTGTGTCCAGACTGAGGAGAGCACACCCGTGTTTGGGGGCTGGTCCATCCTCAAGCCCCCCCAGGGAGAATCCCAGAGCCGAGGACCCCGAGGCTCCTCTGTGGTTAAGCTGTGGCCTCATTCACATCTGGCATGTTGTCCTTTTATTCTGTGAGGTTGCCAAAGTAAAAGAAGCACGCGATGGAGTGAACAGAACATTCCCCATCTCCTCTGTGTCCCATGGCTGGCAAGCAGTAACATCCTAGGAGTGTCTAGGCGAATCTGGTATTTGCCGCCTCAGTGTAATTTCCAAGCGTCCTTAACTTAGTGGTCCTCTACTGTCATTAGAGTTCTTTCAAATTCGTTTCACAGTTAGATGTCTTTGCTATTTTAATATCGATAATCAATAGTCCTAATCCCTTCCAAGATT
>JAQZBX010020167.1:0-33230 GCA_029593785.1 Cabassous unicinctus
AATGCAGTACTAGCTTTAGACACCAGCTCTATGAAAAATTAAAAGATCTGATTTGTAGCATTTGCCAATTTGATGGTGCAAATATTAATATTATGGTCCATTTCAAGTTACTAACATAATGTCACTGAATGCAGGATTGGGAATATATGCATGGAATTGGCCTACAAAAGCTAGTGCAATCCAGCTCCAGTATCTCACTGCCTTTAAGGTTTATTGAATATAATTGAACCTACAATCCTCCAATATCTGTATAAAGAAGAAGCTAGTACCTATTGAGTTCACTCAAGCAAAAGGAGGAATTTAACACACAATTTATTTCCTGAATGCTGCTTCTATTAGCTTCCTGGCTTTTATTATTCAATTTTGGAATCTAGATTATTATTATATAATTATATTTATATTATGCATTATGTATTCCAAGAATTATTTTTGACATTGGCAAAAAATTTAAATCTCTGTTTGAAATCATTGTTTTTAGACTTAACTCTGGGCTTAACTGATTTGAATTATTTTTGCCATAAAGGTGTAAAGAGTGCATTAATACACAGTCACTCCCACCTTAATGTTTCACTGAGTATTCCTGTGATATTGGGAAAAGGGGAAGGGGAGGTTATTTCTCTTTATGTGACTTTGCCCTATGGTGTTAGAATTATGAGCAGCAGGTCACTGCTACATTACTATGTCAGTTGGTGGACCAATCATTTCTTCTACTGTATGTCTTGATTAAAAATAAATACTCAGACATGTTGGTAGTATAGAAACATCTCTGGTCACAGGCTAACACCCTTGTTCAGAAAGAACCAATATACACCTGATCTTTGAGATTTTTGTTTCAGGATACAATTTGTTCTGTGTAAATTGCTAAGTCATTTATTACATTAAATCAAATTTTTATATAGGAAGCATTCAAACTGTGGACTGAACAGTTTTGCTTTCAAATAGCCACTTGGCATTGCCTGGCAACTTCATGCTCTAAACTGCTTACTTTCAACATCTGCATGTATTCAGAAAATTCAGTTTGAGCCACAGTTATCCAGATACTTGCTTTATTTGCATAAGCTTCGATTTGTGTCTCTTTTTCTCTTAGCTCTGATATTGATTGAGCATATCATGAATATTTTCCCATTGAAGATACAATTACTCTTACCAGGTATTAACTATTTATGATTTATACTTCACTATTGGTATGATACTAAGTTTTTTGAAGGTATTGCAGTGTGGTTTAGTGAAAAAGGAATTAAAAAATAATTACATCATGGGTAAATTTCTGTGTAGGCCAAGTTTTAGCTGTTTGGCTTTGGACAAGTTGATTTACCTCACTGATCCACAAAGAGTTTTAAAAAAGATAATAAATGTAACTCTCTAGGTAGTTAGTTATAAAGATTATACGAGATAGTGTGTGTAAAACACCTGGTCCAGTGCCGAGAATTCTTACCAATAAACCTAAGCTTGTTTTTCCCTTTCTGATTTGCATTCCCCTTCAGCATATCTCAGTTGATTAATGACAAAGCTGTTGTGGGATCTAAAAGGTTTCATAACATCTCACTGAAGTTATGTTTCAGGGAGCAGGAATTGATGAATATTCCTAGGTCCACACAACGTGAACTGAGTCACAACAAGAGAAAGCTCTCTTTTTTCTGTCTGTTCAGGCCCTGGGTTAAGAAGTTTATTTATTAATAATGATACCTTGCATTTGTAGATACCACTGCACAGCCAAGAACCCATTTAATTCCATTAAGAATTATGAATCACTTTATCAATAGTGAGAAATCTGAGGCTCAGAGAAGTTAAGAAATTTATTTAGGATCACACAACAAGGAAGGACCAGAGCCCGGATAGAAACCAAGCTTTTTTGTCTCCAAGTCCTTGAAGCTGC
The DNA here is from genome assembly GCA_029593785.1 of Cabassous unicinctus. Lineage (NCBI taxonomy): Eukaryota > Metazoa > Chordata > Mammalia > Cingulata > Chlamyphoridae > Cabassous > Cabassous unicinctus. The sequence goes on from JAQZBX010020167.1 coordinate 1,877, forward strand.
ACCTGTAACCTGCAGCATTCATGCATTAGTTACTACATAAATATATGGCAATTTTAAAGGTGTTAATCAGCATAGTTTTACACAGAGTCCATTCCTGGAATGTTTGCCATCTCCCCATTACCACCATCTTTTACTGCCAGGTTGAGTTCACATAGTCAATGAATGGTGGGGCTCTGCTAGGCTTACCCATCTCTGCTGAACCATTAAACCATAAGATAAATATTTTTTCTTCTCAAGCCAAAATTCCTTGCAATCTTTTAATGTTTACATTGCTGGAGATTTCAGTGCAGATAAGGTTATGTAACTAATGACTAGAAAAGAATGAGATCCAAGGAAACTCTGGCTTTCTTTCCACAGCTTATCAAATTAGGAGCTTCGAGAAACTGAAAGCATCAACTTTCCAGTCCTACCATCTTGCTGGACCTCACAACATGAGAATGGCAGCAGGTGGAATTGACAAAAGAAAAATAGATCACTGGTTAAATTACCCTGATTATTTTGTAAGGCAACAATTGCACCTAATTACAAACAAGGCTGAGGTGTTACTTTCCCAGTGAAACAAGGGAGGCAAGTGTAAATTCAGGATCTCATTATCTAGCTTCTCATAGGCTTCTAAATATACCCTGGATATACTTCCTGCTGGTAATTTACTACTGTATTGATTGGGAACCAGTAAGGCCTCATGAGAGTTTGCGAAACTGAAAATCCACTCTGAGGGTTTCTTCTCATGTGTGACTTTTACAGTTCTGCTGAGACATACAAAACAGGAATAAGAGGGAGGTAAGTGAAGGACTCAGCATTTGAGGGCAAAGAGAGGATCCTATTTTTATCTGGGAGTAAGGTAGGTTTTATGAGATATTTTAAGTAAAAGGAGCCAGAGTTTCCAGTCCAACCTTATTTCTGTAATTTCTTTTTTTCCAACTAAATGTTTGGTTAGAGTTTCTTAAATATAGATTTCTTTTAACCCAAATTCACTTGAAATTATATTCTTTATTGGTGGAATCAGAGGTGAAAAGGAGAAGTAATCAGAGGTTAAATAAGAAACTTGCCTATACCGGAATTACCCAAGAAGAGAATGGCTAATAATAGACCCTGAAGGATAAGAAACTTTTGGAAAATTCTGGGAGAGGGGAATTCTGGTAGGCTGAGAATGGATTCGTGAGACAAAGCAGCATTAGGAGACAAATACAGGAACTCTCGTGGTTACACAAGGAAAGAGGAAACTGAACCATAAGAAATAGATTTGTGGGGAGTGGGGTTGTACCTAAAGTATCGGGCACCTAGTGTAAACAGAGAGATGGAGCTAGATCGAATTGGGTTTGAGAAACCAGCGTAGACCTTTGAACAAAGAGGTTCCACAAAATGAACCCTGCTTTGGGAAGGTGAGCTTGGCTGTAGTGGGCAGGATGGAGAATGGACTAAAGAGGAGGATCACAGAGAGATCTTAGGTAACCTCCACCATGCTTTGAGGAAGCCAGAGAGGGGAAATTGGGAGGGGCAGCTTAGGTACAGCTAGGGCATAGGTGGGACTTAAGGGAAGGAAAGCACTGTTGGGGATAGACTATGCCCTGCAGCAGGAAGAAACAGTTTCTGCAGGTGATAGCAAGCCTTGTAGGTGTGGAGGGAGAGTCGTTGTTCCTGCCCAATGGATGGTGTCCAGACAGGCAAGTGGAAAAGGGCAAAAGAGACCGACAGAGCTGATAATAGCCAGAGATCTTGATGGGCTTTCAGTATTACAGAAATCCATTATGGAACAGCACCTGCTTAACTTTTAAGTTCAGGTTAAGATTCAGGCTTCTTCTCACTAACGTGAGAGGAAGAGTGAATGAGAAGTGAAGATAAGTCTCAGAGGGGATGAGGACATTGAAACCACACAGTCCAATATGAGAAGCTGGCAACCTTTTAAGTGACTTAGTGAAAATCTGGTTACATATTCTCCTGGTGGACCTTAAGACTCAAGTCCCAGTGTCTGCTGAGGCCTTAAAGAATTTGGTAAGAAAAGTTTGGAATGTTGAAATGTGATGGCTCTTTCATGAAGACTTTGTTGAGCTCCTATATCATGAGATTTTGAGTTGAAACTGGCTTATCTGAAACAATAAGGGGGAAAATACTACTTTTCTATGAGAAAAGGCCCAGTGGATTTGGGCCTGGTGATTGCAATGAAAGATGGCTAAGATTCTAGTAATTTGGAGCCCAGTAAAACTGGAAAAGAAGAATTCTCTGCCCGAATGATTACTGTCTGTAGAGACATGGAGGAACAAATAAAGTAACATTGAGACTAAGAGAGGCCAAATGCCCAAGGCCCTCCCACATACATCCTGTTTTGCAGACAGAGTCTGAGAAGAGGAACATTTACTCCCACTATATAGAATAGGTACCTGTGGCAGTCTAGGGGCCAGAGGAAGATTAAGGTTGCTTCTCCAACCCATCTTTTGTTTTGAATTTTGCCAAGATAAAGGCTAAGATGCAAGTTATTGAGCTGAAGGTTAGGGGAGTAGGCCGATATAATTCCCAATCCAGACTCAACGATGGTAGTGCCATGACATCTTTAGCTTTGGTTAAATGGAAATGCAACCAAGTTTTTAAGAGTTGTTAATTAAAAAAAAAAAAAAAGAGAAATTATAGTTTGGATTGCTAAAAATGTAGTTATTCCTAGTCCCCTCCCAGATGTGGCCATAGAAGATAATGGAAGAGGAAGGTCCCCCCAGAAAACAGAACTTGGAGCCAAGAAAGGAAGAACAAGAATCTCAGTCTAATACCAAGTCAATGAGTCCTTGCTGTTCTAACCAGCATGACCTATTTACTATGTACCACTTCCCACTGAATTTTGTTCCCCATCCTTGCTTTTTCAAACTGTAAGGTTTTGTTGGAATTATTTTTTTCCTCCAGGAAAACATATTATGTGAGTTAAGATAGAAATGTATAATTTAGTTCTGGTTGTCAGACCATAATGCCTTTCAAACATAGCTGTCTACGAGATGACCAAATCCAGAGACCCAGGATTAAAATCTGGGTCAGCAATGATAGGAGATTCTCATACTATCATACTATAGTACCAGCTACCCAACTTTGTTGCAGTCATCTATAGACTCAAGTACCAAATCCTCCATCCCTTCATGGTTTTACCTCCTAGCGCACTATTATTTTCTCCACCACTACTCATTTCATAATTCTTTGTGAGCCATTTAGTTCTTGAAGGCCAGTTCATTTCCATGACCTCATGTCACCCAATGTTCTTACTCTTCATTCTACTTCAGCCGCTTACTTCCCTGATGATACACTAGACTTTCTGATATTTAGATTATTATTGAGTAATATCATATTGCATATTGAATAGATATACCATAATTTGTCTATTCTCTTGTTGTTTATAGTTTTTGGATACTATAAACAAAGTTGCTGTATGTTGTTCCATTGTCTTCAGACCTGCATTGTTTACCATGAGAAATAATCTGTGGCAGGCAGAAATCTAAAGATCTCATCTACCTAAGATTTCCATCTCCTCATTATTCTATCAAACACTAAGGTAGGTACTAGAGTGAAGAGATACTGCAGATATAATTAAAGTCCCAAATCAGTAGATCTTTAGGTATGGAGATTATCAAATGGACCTAGCCCAATCAGGTGAGCCTGTTCAAAGCAGTAAGCTTTCTCAGGTAGTAGCAGGAGAGGAAGTCAGAGAAATTTGAAGCATGAGAATGATTCAGCATGCCACTGCTGACTTAAAAATGGAGGGTATATATTTTGATAGTAAAGTTGACATAATTTGCTGATAGATTGGATATGGGCATGAGAAAAAGAAGAATCAGCAAGATGACTCCTAGATTTTTTACCTAGCAGAAGGTATCATTTACTGAGGTAAGGAGTACAAGTAAGAATCAGAATCATATTAGGGGGATGTGATTGTTACAGAACAAATAGGCATAAAATCATATAGGGCTCCCATATATCACCCCACTACCAATACCTTGTATTGTTGTGTAACATTTGCTACAAACTATGAAAAAGCATCATCGAAATATTACTATCTTACATTTGGTGTATTTCCCCCCAACTCACCCTATAATTAATACCCTGTATTAGTATTTTATATTTGTTACAGTTCATGAGAAAACATTCTTATATTTGTTCTGTTAACCACAGTCCATATTCCACCACAGGATTCTCTGTGTTATACAGTCCCATGCCTTGTACAATCCAATCAAGGTGTACTTCAGTGGCTCTCATTCCTGCTTAACATCTACCATAGTGCTGGGGACACAGTAGCTACCTAACATATGTTTGATGAGTGAATGGATATCTCTTCTAAATGTAGGGAGGAGAGTAAAATATGGTTTGAATACTCATCAGGCATCTTTAGCCAGAACAAAAATCCAGATGGCACTGCAGCAAAATAGAGAAAGAGGTCACCACCAGGCCCTTGCTTAACATTCCTTTTCACAGGTTTAAAATCACATACTGAGAAATAGAAATTGTTTCCTTGAATATTTTAAATCAATAATTTCAATGTTGAAAATAATATTTAAGTTCATTTTTTTCTGTCAAGAGAATCCAAAAATGGAAACTCAAGGTGGAAAACAAATAAGGGCATTAACCAGACAGAAGTCAGGGAAGACACAATATGAATAAGATAGTAGCCGAAAAGATATGCTTCTAAAGTGCTATGAAAACAGAAGGTAAAGATTCTCCCTGATGCATATTCAATGTTTGCACCATGTGGAGAATAAGGAAAGAATGTCGATGTAGATCCTGGAATCTTTCTGGGAAGCAGGCTCCTATCACGATCAAACCCTGAGACCAGATCATCCCAGAAAATAAATGTTGATTTTTGCCAGCATCTGTCATCCCAGACTTTTCTGACAGTCTGATTGACAAGTGGAAATGAGAGGCTACTTTGGGAGGGCAAGGATCTGATGCCAGAGAATCAATCTTCTTTTACCAGCCAAACCTTCTTCATACTGTTTCCAGCACCATGTTGAGGACAAAAAAAAAGTTGGGAGACCTTATATAGGCAGGATCTCAAAGAATTTAGCATTCAAATCAAGGTACTCGAGACTGCTGGCCTATTGTAACTGAAATCTCTCAACCCTTTGACTTAACACTGCTCTCTGAAATCAAGTATCAGATCAACTATTGCTTCTACCCAGGCACTAAAGAATGCTTGCTGTGGGGAACCCCTGGATATAAGGCATTGGCCTGCCCTTGGGGAGCTTAGAACTTCAGCTCTAAATCACACTGTAGTCCATCCTTTTGGGAAAGTTCCTTAAACCTCTGAGCCTCAATTACTCAATTGTAAAAGAAGGACTATTTTATCTCCTTTTCAGGATTGTTTATGAACAACATAATATGAATAAAATGTCTGACATAGTAAAACATACAGGGTAAAGTCTCAAAGGATATCCTTCTACGTCTCCATTATCTTTCTCTCTACTTCTAGTGTATGGGGCATGTTCCTCTGCTCATTTCATTCTATCTTGCATTATCAATTGAGTAATTTCCTGTCATTCTCCCTTACTATGTTTTAACCTCCTGGAGAGAAGGTTTCTAGATCAGAGGTTTCCAGTGTTTCCAGATCAGAGAATTTCCCATCATTGCTGTCAAATAAATGTTTGTAAAATGAATCAATGAATGAAAGAATGAAGATAGAGAAGAGGTCTGTGTTCATTTATTCTCCTGAACAACCCAGACATGTGCCAGATTCCCAAAGAAGGCTCACACCAGACTTGCATTGAGTCACCACAGATAGCAGCAAGCTCAGGGCCTGCTAGAGCATGCACCCAATATGCCTTTGTCAAGCTACCAGTGATGACAGTCTTTGGACCCTCATCACTTTTATCCTCAGTCTCCGTGTCACTACATGGAAGACCGGTTCAATGTCTAGAAACTGAATTCCCTTCTAGGTAGAAGGAAGACAATGATTGGAGAGGAGTATGTAAGGATGTATGTGAGAGTTGCTCCCTGTTGTTTTGTGTTATGTGTTTAAATTACTTGAATTCAATAGAAACAGCTCGTTCTGCCCTGGGATTCTGACAATATTTCTACTGATCCCTAAAGGTCATCATTCCTTCCAGATGCTGCAGTCAAGCTTTAATTTCTCCTTTTATTTTTAATTAAAGCCACCATCACCTATTGACTCTGCAAACTCTTTCAAAAGCGCATGCTGAGACTAAAGGCCCATTACTTTCAAATCAATTCCCAATCTGGTTATGCTTCCTCTCAGGGTCTCCTCGCTTGCCTGCAGCATTACACCCAATGCAGATACTGAGTATTCAAATGACTCCCATGGTCCCTAAGCGCCAGCTGCTCCTGGTTCCCCAAAGGGCCAGGCCATATCTCTTGGATCCCAGGAAAGTCTTCTACTTCTCATTGACCACATTGGCCTACCTACAGCAGCATCCATATTAAAGTTATAAAGACATAATAAGTAATCAGAATATGCATTTGATGGAATTACAACTTTTCCCTTAGCTGTCAAGTGAAGATTTGGATTTGGTAATCTCTAAGAGCTGGTACAACTTTATGCTCTAAATAAACTCATTAAAGCTAAAGTTCGAAGGAGTCTTAGAAATTACCACACCTAAGATCCTCTTTTTAGAGATGAACAAGGGCCCTAAAGAAATTCCTGATTATTCGTCCAGCGTGAAGCAGGAATTTCTATCTCTGTTTAGGGGTGAAGAAACTGAGGCTTAAGAGTGCATAAATGACTTATTTATGTCCACAAACAGGGTCAAGGTTAGGGACAAGTTCTTCTATTCTATCCAAATTTATTATATCCTCTTATATCCTAATTAACTGGTAATCATATTTTTCCTTAATGGAAAGAAACATCATTTTCTCATTTTAATTTGCAAGTCTGCAAATAAGGTCAGACCTCAGTGCTGTCTTCTGATGTGTGATTCATTTATTTCCCTGGGGTTATGTTTATTTAAAGCTTCATTAAGTGGGCATCTTTGAGAGCATATGGACCAAACGAGTGAACAATTGCTGAGAGAGTTAGATACAGCAAATTGTCTGTGTGATCACTCACCTTCTCTTCTTTATGTGGTTGGCAGTCTCGGATCTGAGTGTATCTGGGGCACAGCTCACTCCTGGATGCTCCAAGCACAAAGAAGGGTGGTTCCTGCTCTGTAGCTATGGGAAAAGTTGTGTAGATACACGAGGCTGAAAGCACCTGGATAGAATTGTATACTCTGAATGGTGCTGGCCTTGGATCTACCCAAACGTCTGCCCAATTACTATGGCTAAGGATATTCCTTGATCTGGTCATTGCAGCTAGACCTAGGGGACTGGAAAACTGTCAGTGAAATGCTATCTCTGAACTGCAGAGTTTAAGTCAGGTGTTGTGTTGGATGTCAGGGATTGTGTTCCAAGATTAATGTAGTTTTACATTTTCGGTGTGCACAAATGTACCCATTACTGAAAATACCTTAATTTTTTATGGTATTTATAACTTAGAAAGAACTTTCCTATTTCATCTTTTCATTAACTGTGGGAGATAAGTAGGTTAGTTTTCTTCTCACAAATTTATAGGTAAAGAATCTGAGTCAAAAAATTAAGTGACTTGCCCAAAGTCAAACAGCTAATAGGTAAAAAGTAGGACCACAGGTCCAGGATTAGTTTGGTGCTTATTTCATCATGTTATATTTATACACACACATACTAGAGAAACTTTCTGCATATTCCTTCCTTGGATATATGCATCAAATTAATGTGAATCCTTGTTTCACATTATCATTATCAGATAATGTGTTAAGTTATCAGAAATAAGTACTATTTTGCCAAAGATTAACTAGAAATGACAACTTGTAAATTAGATCAAACTGCAAACTTATTTCAGCCATGGATGGATGCTTATCTTATGAAAGATTTCTCAACCTGCTTCTTTAGGAGGCAGGGAAATATAGTAAAGTGGAGCAAGATGAAGAAATGGGGTTTACATTTGTGTGTGTGTGTGCTTAAGTACCTTTAAATTCTGTAATAAATATTCTACACCTAACTAATTTCTCATAGGACTTGAAACCTCTTGTCTTTCCCAACTTGAACCTCACACCAAGCGAGTCTGTGCTCTTTCACAAATATTTTGATTTTGTCCTTTTTAAGAATGGTGCATCAATTATCATTTTTCAGAATGATGCATCAACTACAGCAGAGAGCAGAAACCAAAGCGTTTCAATGTGTCTGTATTGACAGCCCTAAGGACTAAGGAAAACATCTAGATTGAAAACATGCCCCATAATATCTTTTCAAAACCTTTTTTTCTCTCTGATTGGCAAAGTTAAATATTTAACTAAACCTAACTAATAGAAAATTCAAGGTGCATAAAATCTCAACTCCTGATTATGTGAATTTCTACGGTCTTGCTTGTGGGGCCCTTGTTTTCATCACTTCATTTCTGATGCCTCTCTCACCCCATCCTGGGGTTTTTGGCTACACATTCCACCAGGTTCTTGGTAATATGATTGTCATTTTCTTCCTACATTATGGAATATATTGAAAGATTATCTATAATCAATATCGTCCCCCTAAATAAGGTTGCCTCAGGAGTGGAAAAATTACAGAAATAGCCAACATTGTTCTATAGGCAACAATGTGCTCTTATCAGGCTGATCATCCACTGGCATCAGCAAAACAACAATGTCCAGGTATATCAGGCCCAGATTACCAAAGGTCTGGGGAGAGAATTAGCATCTGCTAAGCACACAAAATATTCCAGAAACTGAGCTAGGAATATTCACATACAAATCACATTTGACACTCATTAACCCAGTTCTAGAGATAAGTAATTAATTGTTAATTGAAACAAATAATTTGCTACTTACAGAGCTATTGACTAGCTACACCAGCAGGTTCCAATAATGATAGCAATTTCTAGCGGTATTTCCCTGTCATGGCTTCCCTAGAGGCCCTCAATCTTTATCATCATTTTAGGATGATGATGGCTCAATGATTTTCATTGTCGCTATTTCCGTAACACACAAAGGGGACAGCTCCCACCACCAGCACTGAGGATAAAGGGCCCATTCAAGGGACTTATTCAAAACTTGCTAGAGATAACTAAATTAGTAAAATCAAAATCCTTGCAAACTATGCTCCCAGATGGCCCTAAAATTCAGTCTTTCTGGACCTGCACAGGCCCTAAAACCCAGATGTATAGTTTTTTCCCACACCTCGGGTAAGCAATCAGACTTTTTATTAACACCCACCAATGAATTGGACATTGATTCCTCGAGGGAGATACTTAATTATCCAAGAAGCCAAAGGATCACATTTTTCTTCACATCTGCCGATGTATCCCCAAAATCTAGCAGTGGATACACAAAGTTTTACCAAGCTTCAGAGGTGACAATGTGAGGCAATGAAAAGGCCTCCATGAGAAATAGCATTTCCTTCTCTTCCAGACACTGCAAGAATTTAGTTTCCAGTATCAATTTTATCCTGCAGCTTTAATTAAGGCCCCTGTAGCTTATTGATCCATGTGATATGAAGATTTACCTCGGAGGCAGAAGAATCATAAGCCAAATAAACAATTGCAAGCAGGGTGTCAGGGGGATCAAAGAAAGACTCAAGCTTGATCCAATCGATGTGTTAAAGACAGCACCAATAGCTGCAGGAGGAGAACGATGAGCTCGCCAACTTCCCCAGTGCCCCTGTTTGCGTGTGAACATTGAGTTCTGCTTGCCCTTCTGTCTCCGTCTGTCACTGATGGAGATCAGACATGGCTGCTCCTGGGAGAGGCGTGCTGGTCTGCTAGCTTGAGGACTTCCCTGGGAAGCTTATAGTGAAGATTTCACAGACAGTACTGCATATCAGGAATTAACGTCCCTCGGACAAGGGACTCTTGTTTCACGCGTGCCTGCCGTGTCCACTGACACCATTGCCACCAATGTGTTGTCTAAGAGCAAAGCAAAGTCCTAAGCAATTCTGTTCTCAATTATATGGGAATAGAGTCATCTTCTGTGTGTTTGTGTAATTTTATTGAACCAAGGTGATATTACAAGTGCAGCAGATCTTTTTAATTAATAAACTCATCCTGACCTAGCAGAGGATCATCAAAATAACTATTTTATGAATAAGAGGCTGTTTGGGAGATAACAACCAAGGGGGCTTCTGTCCAAAGCACTGTGTCCAGGTCCTAAGAGCTATCCCCTAAAGGAGCTTCTTCCCTTGAGCAAGCACTTCTTCCCTGGAGCAAGCACTTAGCCATATTACACTACACACATACGGGCAATAAGCACTTATGACAGAGGCAGTATGGAGAAAATCCACATCCTGGGAAACATTACTGAAATACAAACTTCTCCTGGGGATTCTAAAGCTTCTGGTTTAGGGGAAAATAGAACTAGAAACTACCTGAGAAACTGTTTATGTAAGGAAGAAGAGGAGGAAGAGGAGGAGGAGGGTAAAAAAGAAGGGAAGGAGAAAGATGATAAGCAGGGAGATGGTTTGTTGAACATCTGCTAAGTGTCAAGCATGACTATAAATGGTTTTTATGCATTAATTTATTTAGTTCTTATTAGAAGCCTAGGAGTGGTCTACTATTACAATTTCCATTTTTCAGATAAAATACTGGGAATTAGATTGTTTGGCCCAATGTCAACCAACTGAACCTAGGCTTTCTACTGTACAGCCAGTGCTCTTAACCACTGTAAGAGGAGGAAAGGGGAAGGAAAAAGAAGGAAGGGTTGGAGGTGTAGGAAAACTTACCAATTTTAAGTGGTTAATATATTTCAAAAGATTTTTATCTACATACAGAAGACTGTGAAAAGAACACTGGTACAAAACTGTGAAATAGACAAAGATGAACAAAAGTAAATCCTTCTTCTTCCCCTACCCCTATTTATCCAGCCCCCCTTTCTCTTCAGGGGCAACCACTAAGAGTAGTTTCTTATGTGTCCTTCCAGGTGATATATATATATATATATCCTCCCCAACATTATCTTCTCAGGTATCCAAGTCAGAAAATGGAGTCATCCTTTAGTTTCCATATCCAATCCATCACTCACCAAGTCCTGTGAGTTTTAATTCTAAATAAATCTCTCTCAAATGTATCTACATCTCTTCATCTCACCACCACAAACCTGGTCCAAGCTATGATTATCTCTTACATCGACTGCTATAATTGCCTCCTAACTGATCTCACCATGCCTACTCTTCCACTTTCCATCTGTTATCAACTCTATAGCAAGAGGAAATTTTTCATTCATGTTGATGCCCTGCTCCAAATATGTAAATGGCCAACTGTTGCCTTTAGTATAATCCTAGACACTTGGCACCATCAACAACACCTCCATGGTCTGGTCCCTAAATTCCTCTGTGACTTTATCTTGTGCCTAGGTTCCCAATTTTTTCTCTGCTCTGACCCACTGGAGTTCTCTCAATTGCTTAAATATACCATGCTCTATCCCACCGTAGCACGGTTGTACTTGCTACTCCCTCTGCCTGGCATGCTATCCACCTAAGTAACTCCTATTCTTCCTTCAGATATCAGTTACTCAGCACTTCCACTGAGAAGTCCAGTCTGTAGAGCTGGATACAGAGAAGTCACAGCATGGAATGACATTCACAAAGTTGCTAAAACTACAGGGAAGTTTAACAACTTAATGTCCCTCAGTCCCCATTTCTTCACCTCTAAAGAGAATAAAGTACCTGCTTTGCAAGGTTATTCTGCAAAAATAAAGAACCATGTAAAGAGTTTACCTCTATTGAGCAAAGAGTCGGTACTCGATGTTTATCAGTTTTCATTCTTCCTCCTTAGTTTCCTCAACTGAAATTGCACCCTAATAAAATCAAGGGGCTATAAGAAACATGAAATAATACAGGGTTCAGCAAATTATGGCCTGTGGGCCAAAAACCATCCATGGCCTCTTTTTGTACAGATGATGAGCTAATAATGTTTTTTACATTTTAAATGGTTGTGGAAAATGAGGAGGAGACAAAGGAAAAAGAAATAGGAAGAGGAGGGGGAGGAGAATGGGGAGGGGAAACAGAGAATGTGAGTAATCACAAAGTCTAAAATATTTACTATGGAGCCCTTTACAAAAAATGTTAGCCAGTCACTGAAATAATGTACATGAAAATCATACTTAAAAGTGTAAGATCCTCAAAAAACAAAAGATAATTGTGATCTTTGTTGCACAATCTTTGCCTGAATCCTTATTTTCATTTCCCAAAATGTCATGAAAACTAAGGTAAAAGTTCATAACTCCAGACACTCAAAATGCAGATCTAAAAGTATTAACAATTTTTTAAAAAGGAAATCTCCTCGATAGTTCTTGATGTAGAACTGAAACAAACAAAATCACACTTTTGTTTGTGAAGCAGTAACTTGCAAAATTCATATCTGTGCTTATCCCCATGGAGAGATCAGGAAAACATTACCTACTCAGCAGATGCTCTGGGCCGGAAAGCAGTGTGGGATCAAGGGAACTCCAAACAGACTTTGGTACTAGACCAACGGTGTATTAGCCAGCCAAAGGGGTGCTGATGCAAAGTACCAGAAATCTGTTGGCTCTTATAAAGAGTATTTATTTGGGGTAAAAGCTTACAGTTACAAGGCCCTAAAGAGTCCAACTCAAGATTGGTTTCTCACCAAAGTCAGTTGCTACGTGTTAACCAAGATGGTTGCCAATCCCTGTGAGGGTTCAGCCTTCTTCTCTCTTAGCTACAGGCTGGCACATGGTTTGTTTCTTTCCATCAGCTCTCCCTGGAGCTCCAGGATCAAAGTTCTCTCCTCTGCTGTGTCTGTGCAGCTTTCTCTCTTCCTGTGTATCTTCTTCTGTGTCTTCTTGAGTGAGTGCCCATTTATATCAGCCCACCAAGGGGGCGGGAGCTTAACTTGAGTTATACCCTACAGACATGGTCAAATCAAAGCCCTATTCTTAACATAATTCAATTAAAGACATCTCAGCTGAATCTAATACAATCAAAGGGTATCATGCCCAGAGGAACAGACCAGTTTACAAACATAATCCTTATCTTTTTGGGGGGTTCATAAATAATCTCAAACTGCCACAAACAGGTTCATTTCTGAGCTCTGTCACTTCCTGGTTCTCCACTTCTTTGAGTCTGTTTCCTCATCTACACGTAAATTGCATCCTTTTCTAAGCTTAAATTTAAATCCTCCATAGAACTTAATTTTGGGCAGCTTCAGTATAGACATAATTAATGAAGAACAAGTTTGAAACAGCAAATGCTGAGCATATGGGTATTCCAGAGACATATCAACATCATTATCAGGAAAAATGAGATGTCACTCACTGTATGCATAGCAGTTTTCAGACTCAACCCAAATGAAAATTAATATCCCTAACTCTGGCACAATATGGACCACATATTATACAACCTACTCTAAAAGCAACATTAAAAGTGATTTGGTATGAAATAAAGAATATAAAATGGGAAATAATGGTGTGTTCTTTCTTTATCTCTGATATATGAACAATGCCAGGTATGCTTGGGTTAGTGCTATAAGCAAGGACATAGGCTGAAGAATTTTACCAATTTGTATAAGTTTTACTTTTCATCAGATAAATTTTTAAAACTTATTTAAAATTTTTTCTTTCACCCTATTATTAACAACTTGCATTGATGTGGTACATTTATTACAATTGATGAAAGCAGGTTTTTATAACTGTAAAATAAACCACAGTCCATGGTTTAACTTAGGGTTTACTGTTGGTGTGATACAGTTCTATGGGTTTGTTTTTAATTTATTAATCTAGTAAAATAAATACAACCTAAAATTTACCTCTTTAAACCACAAATATATAATTCAGTGCTGTAAATTACATTTACAATGTTGTGCTACCACAACACCATCCATTACCAAAACTTTTCCATCATCCCAAATAGATCCTCTGTATCTTTAAAGCCTAAACTCCCTATTCCCTAAATACACACTGTCCCCTGGTAACCTATATTCTGGATTCTGACTCTCCTTATTCTAATTATTTCATATCCGTGAGATGACACAATATATTTGTCCTTTAGTGTCAAGCTTATTTTCTTCGACATGACGTGTTCAAGGTTTATCTATGTAGGCACATGTGGCAGAACTTCATTCATTTTTATGGCTGAATAATATTCCATTATGTGTATATATGACATTTTATTTATCCATTTATCAGCTGATTGACACTTGGGTTTCTTACATCTTTTGGCAGTTTTGAATAATGCCGCTAAGAACATCAGTGTGCAAATTATTCGAGTCCCTGTATCAATTACTTTGGGTACATATCTAGAAGTGGGATTATCAGGTATGATAAATCCATGCTAATCTTTCTGAGGAATAGCCAAATTGTCTTCCACAGTGGCTGTACCATTTTACATTCCCACCAGCAATGAAAGTTTCTATTTCTCCACATCTTCAGCAACATTTGTAATTTTCTGTATTTTTAATAATAGCCATTCTTGTGGGTATGAAATGGTCACTCATTGTGGTTTTGATTTGCATTTTCCTAACAGGTAGTGATACTGAATACTGTTTTATGTGCTTTATGGTCATTTTCATATCTTTGGAGAACCCATTTTTTAATTAGGTTCTTTGACTTTGTTGTTGAGTTGAAGGATTACTTTTTATATTCTGTATAAAACCCTTATCAGATATGTGATTTCCAAATATTTTCTCCTATTGTATACATTGTAATTTATTTTCATTATAATGATCTTTGAGGCACACTTTTTAATTTATTTTATTTTGATGAGGTCCTATTTATCCATCTTTTTCTTTTCATTTTTTGTTCTGAGGGTATAAAGTCTCAGAAACCATTTCCTAACACAAGGTCCTGAAGATGTATCCCTATGTTTTCAGTCTAGGAGTTTTATAGTCCTGGCTCTTATACTTAGGTCTTTGACCCATTTTGTGTATGGTGTGAAGTAGTGATCCACCTTCATTCTTTTGCAAATGGATATCAAGTTTTATCAGCACCATTTGTTGAAGAAGCTATTCTTTTCCAACTGAGTTATATTTGTGGGATATAAAATTCTTGGCCAGCAATTGTCCTCTTTCTGCACTTTAAATATTTCAACCCATTGTCTTCATGCCTCCATGGTTTCTTATAAGAAATTGGAACTTCATCTAAATGGGACTCTCTTGTTCAATACATATTGCTTTTCTTTTGCAGCTTTCAGAACTCTCTCCTTGTCCTTTACATTCAACAGTTTGATCAGTATGTTAAGGGAAATATTTTTCTTCAAATTCATCCTGATTAGTGTTCTATGGGACTCTTAGATGTGCATATTCATGTCCTTTGCTACATTTGGGAAGTTTTCTGACATTATTTCTTTGAGTATTTCTTCTGTTCTATTCTCTTTTTTCTCCTTCTTAGACTCCCATAATGTGAATATTGGTATGCCTGATGGTGTCCCAGAGGTCTCTTAGGCTATTTTCACTTTTTGTAATTTTTTTTCCTGCTCCTCAGCCTGACTCATTTAAATTGTCTTGTTTTCAATCTTGCTAATTCTTTCTTCTGTCAGCTACAATCTGCTGTTGAAATCCTCCCGGGAATTTTTCAATTCAGTTACTGTGGTCTTCTCAACTCCAGGAGTTCTGTTTGGTTCTTTTATAAATTTCTCTTTCTTGAGGTTGTCATATTGTTAATCCATTGTTTTCCTTGTGAGATTAGAATGATAAATGAATTTACTAAGCATTTTGATTTGCTTGAACTTCTATTTTATCTAGGGAATTTTAAAGAAGAAACAGAGGTTAACTGAAAGAAGCTAATATAATGATAATCCTTTGTGGTGCTGATAAAAAAACAAAACAAAAACCCTGCCCCAGCCTGGAAGGAAAAACTGTAATAAAAATTCAAGTTAACACCAGGAAAGTCTGCTGGTCTTCACCAAAGGACCATAATCTAACATCAACATCATGATTGCTAATTAACAAACTGGGACATCCTGCCCAAATCCCATACTACCCCCATCTCGTAGTTCACATAGCTCACACACTTCCCCATTTCCCACCTTTATTGCAAGGAGCAATATAAGCTGCTCCCTCAGCTCACCCCTTTGAGCAGAAATCTCTTTTGGTGCTGCTTCTGCATTAATGCAACTTTAGCTCAATAAACTTGCTCTGCAACTCTTTTTAAAGTCTGCTTGTTTTATTTTCAGCACAACATCCTCATATCCTTTAGTTCTTTCTCTGTATTTTCCTTCTTCTCTTTGAGCACATTCAAGATCATGTTTTTAAAGTCTTTGTCCAGTATATATGGTCTGGTCTTCTTCATTGAAGTTTTTTTTTAATTTTTATCCTTTCTTTGGATGGTCCATCATTTCCTGTTCCCTTGTCTTGTCATCTTTGATTGTGCACTATACATATAATATTTTAAAATGTTATCCCTGGGGTTTATTACCTGAGCTGTGTGTTTTTTGTGCTTGTAACCAGTTGGTGATCTGGCAGAGATTTTCTTGAGTGTCGGCGCTCTTATCAGGAAGGTCCTCCCTGTCTTTGCTGGGCATGTCTCTTGTCTTAGGCTTGTGCTTTCTAGTGGCCTTAGGAGTTCCCTGGTTTACTCCTGCCCCTCTGCTTCCCAGGAGACAGGCTTTCTCCCCCACCTGGGTGTTTCAAGGCAGAACCCAATGCAGATAAGCCTTTGCCCCAGGCCATCCACCTCAATTGTTTCTAACACTGCTTTCATTGTCTGAAGCTGCTTTTTCCTGAAGGGCAAATTCTAGGAGGGGCAGGTGTGGCACACTGGAGAAGGGTTTCCCAATTCAGTCTTTCCTAGCTGGAACAAGGCCAAGAACCTATAAATGGAGCTCCAACCTGCTCCAAAATGCCTTGGAAAGGGGATGAGGGAGGGTCCAGGAAGGATGCCAGGAACTTCTTCCATGGCTCCCCATAATTGGGCTTTCTTGACTTGGCCCCTGTCCAGCCAGTGCAGCCAGTCCTTCAACTGTCCTCCACAGCTCTGAGGAAGCATAACATCTTCTACTCTCCCCACTGCTTTTCTCTGGGATGAGTCGGAACAATGGCCGTCATCACAGCCAGGTCCCCAGCAATCTAAAGCAGCTAATCCAAAGCAGCCATCAGCCATCAGGCCGGGGCCCACCCGGAATTTTGGGGAAATAGATTTTTATGTCCCTCTCTGTCCCTCTCCGGCACCAGCAAGCTACACCAAGGCTCAGACCACACTGCTGCCTGCCGCAAGAATGGGAGATGGGCAATGGTAACCACCTTGAGACATTGATTTACCGGTATTTTACATAATTGTCTGGCCTCTTCCTCCCACTCTTCCCTGGATGCTGTACAGTGTTCTACTAGACTCTGGAATTTTGAAGTAGTTGATTCAGACAGCTCCTGCCTGTTTAATAGCTGTTCTGGTATAGGGAATGATTCCTGGAGCTTTCTACTGTGCCATCTTCCCACTATCCCCTCAGATAATTAATTTTGCATTTCTAAGCAAGATATTAAAAATGAACAGATTCTCTAAAAGTTTTGATGGGGATTTCAACATACAGCTTTTATGTCCTCATGTGAGCATTGTGAAGCATTGCGAACAAGAAGCCCTGCTCTGCATCTTTTTTCAGAATACCCCAATCTTGAACACCCAACTCCTAATAGAAAGGAAATTACCATTATTATAGCCTCCTGCTTGCCAAGCATACCACAAATGCTCTATCATTTATCCCTCATTCCACCCAGGCTTTATAATTGCAGAACCTGAAGTTTATCAAAGTCAGTGACTGTCCCAAGGTCATTGGAGAAAAGGGAAATTTTACATTGCTAAGACTACAAGCCTACAAGACTGGAATGAATCTCAGGCACTGTGACATGGAATGTTGGCATGGAAGCACCACGTGTGTTTAACTGTCCTTACTTGGAGATCCTCAAGTAAGCACAAGGTTGTATTCTCTTTCTATCACAGTAGCTGTGTCTGCCCAGTGTATCAGAACTTCTGATTCTTTTGGTGGTAGGAGCAGCGAGGTGGGATTTCAAACAGGAGCCACTGGCAGAGAAGAACACTGAGTGCAAGGTTTCTGCAATTCTCAGACACAATCAACTAGGAGAGTTGGAAGGGATCCTGTTCTTTGCGGTCCCTTTGAAAACATTTCTGAAACCAGAGCAGAGACAACAAATAATTCCCTTTGTTTCTGACAAATGAAACCAAGTGATAGGGGCTAGAGAAGAGGACTGACTCTCTGGATAATCAAATGAGTGAATGAATGAGTTAGTGAATGAATGAACAAATGAATGACTCTAATGAATGAATGCTCTCCCAAAGCTATGGTTAGCAAATCAGATAATCCAGACTTTTAGCTCAAGCAAGGGGGGGTGGGGGGGGAGGTTGCAGTGACAATAATGAAACAAATTTCAGAAACCCTCCCTTGCTCAGCTTCTTCCTAAACCCTGGAATGAACCATAGCAATATGTTCACAGTATCATAAGATTTTGTGAAATTTTCAAGAATAAAAAGCTTCAGTCACAATTGGTTAATCTGCTGTCTCTACTTTCCCATGTGGCACGGCAGGAAGTGGGCTAAGGAAGAGGTTGAACTGGGGCTATATCTCATTTGGGTTTACTGGGACATTTTACGGGGCTCATAGTCCCTTTCATGTACAGGAGGGAATGACTTCCAGGAACATTCCAACAACCTACTGTGTCAACTCACCTGGCATCATGAAACAGAGGTACAGGGCCTGAGGGAGAAGCATAATACAAACATGCCCCAAAGCTCTTAGTACCAGAAATATGTAGATTATGGGGGAAAAAATAAGGTTTGAAATGTACAGAGTCAGAAGCTATTCTGTGGGAACGTCTTCCTGTCATCAAATATCTAAACCTGTAAGAAGAGGATTTAGTTCTAATCAATGACAAGTCAAAATGAAACATCTCTCCTTTCAGGAATATCCTTGATAATGCAATCCAAACAATTATAAACACGTCCCAAATTGTTAAGAATCATGCAAAACAGAAAGCATCAAACCAAATCTCTACTTTTAAAATGCAAACTCACGGCAGTACTACAGGCAGTGGTACATCATTGTGTTAAGCTGTATGTTTTAAGCTCCCCAGTGTATCAAATTGGATCTTAGCATGTCTGACACATCAGACAAAGTCTGATGGTCCCAGACAAAAATGCACACAAAATGGCCTCCAATACAGTAAAGCCACCTGAAGAAACAAGGGTTCCAGTGACAGCCCTTCTACACATTTTTATCAGTATGTCAAAGGATGTAGTGTGACATTTAATCACATAATTAGGATCCTTATACAATGTAGCAAAATGTTAATATATCTATTTGTAAGTATGCCTTACTTTCAGAATGATTTTGTATAATGTTACAGAATTAGCCATATTGATATTTAAATATATAGCTATATAGATAAACATACATTGATATAGAATGAGTTAATAAAATTGTTGTTAATAAAAATTGGCAGATAATCAATAAATTTTCTATTTTCTGGGTTTTATATGTTTGTGGTGTTTTCAGCACTTTTAAAGTTATGATTTTGTGGTTTCTTTTATCATTAAAAGTAAATACTCTGTTTATACCTAATTTAGTGTTAAAATTTTTTTTAAAGAAATCTACATACACACACACACAAATTGTATAAGCATCAAGCCCAATAAAGTCTCAATTCACCCATGAGCTCAGAAGTTCTTTTTATCAGCAGTTCTCCCTTTGAAAAATTTGCATCTGCTCCTCCTGCTTCAAGTCGCAGATGATTCACAGAACTTGTTTATAGCAAAAAGCCAAGAAGTACTCTTGGAACACTGGAACTGGCCAATGATGAAAATGGGGAGGGTGCTATGTTATCCTTTGGATGCTTTTGTGGCTTTCTCCCCATCCACCTGGCCCAGGAACTCCATGCCTGAAAACATTCTAGCCTAGTGGATCAAATGTCCCACCCTGACTGTGTCCCTGCTCCTCTCCCAGTTCTGTTCTATCCTCCCCAACACATTTTTTTTTGTGGATACTTTTCCAAACATGCTGGCTTAGGCTGTGGTGACAGATGATTCCTGGAAAAGGTCACTTGCCCAAGGCTGCATTTATTAGCAGCAGTTTTCTTTCATAGCTGGTGAAATTACGTCTAAACCCTGGGGAAGGAAAACAGCTGCCAAAATGAATCAAGGGGAACTTGGGTGGGTATTTATGAAGCACATGCAAGAGAAACATAAGTATATGAGAATAAAAATTCTCATAGCATCACTTAAAAAATTACATAGTGGGAAAAAAACATTTCACCTTAAACAGTTCCCTCAAGTAGGTATATGCCCATGCCTCATTTTCCCTGCCTGCCTGCCTCTGTGGTCCTCAGGAGCATGTACAGCAGAAATTACTGGAAGAACCCTTAAGTGCTAAATGGGATCAATGGTAGAACTGGTTTGGTCTTGATGCTCTGTGTGCAAATGGCTAGTTAAATCAGCCAACGAGGAAGCGGGTGTGGCTCAATGGATGGAGCTCCCGTTTACCATGTGGGAGGCCCCGGGTTCGCCTCCCGGGGCCTCCTTGTGAGGGCAGGCCGGCGGCCCGCACAGCGCGGTGGGCTGATGCAGCAAGACCTCACAGCAGGAAACAGGTGTGGCTCAACCGATAGAGCCCCCGTTTACCATGCGGGAGGCCCCAGGTTCACTTACCGGGGCCTCCTTGTGAGAGCAGGTCTGCCCGCATGGCGCGGTGGGCTGATGCAGCAGGACCTCACAGCAAGGGGGAGATAAGCAGACACAGAAGAAACACACAGCGAATGGACACAGTAAAACACAAGCAGCAAGGGGGGGATAAATAAATAAATAAATAAATCTTTTTAAAAATAAAAAAATAAATAAATCAGCCAACGATTTCATCATACAGTGGCTGAATTGTTTAGAAGTATATGGCAAAAGCATTCTTCTATAGAAGATTTTGGGGATAGGTATAGAGCCTCTTTCCTGCTCTTGGCCACTGGGCCCCTTTAAACCTATCCTCTATCTGAAGAAATATAGTTTATTACTGATGAACACTACCATGTGAAGATACAATGCTAGTCAGAAATTCAAAGGGAAACAAAACATGGTGCCCCTCTTCAAAGAGTCCACAATCCAGTGTTAGAGAGAGAAAGGTAAATAATAATTCCAAGGCAGTGTGAGATCATACCAAGTTGTATGCTATGGAAACCTAGAGGAGAAAGCAACTATATAGAGTAGTCAGGGGTACTTCAGCAAGGAGGAAGTACTGGAAAGTTCTGAATGATGAGCAGAATTCACCAGGTAGGCAAGGGGAAAGGATGTCCTGAATAGAGACCCCCCCACCCCATCCCCCAACATAAGAAAATGCATGTAAGCAGGGGCACAGTGGGTCCAAAATATATCATGAATTTGGCATAGTTAAGGTACAGGGTAATGCCAGGAGATGCTGTTGAGGGGCCAGGGCTGCCTAGTGAGGTCATGAGTAAAGGCATTTCAACTCAGGTCTGACAACCATCAATTCTTTATGTTTCTCCTTTAAAAATATCAGAAAGTTAATGCTCCAAGCTCTACCAGAGTTTTATTCTGGATGAGATTTTGTATGGTTGAACCTGATGATCCCTTTTGGTTCCACCTGACAATATTTCCTTGCTTGAACACGTCAAAGAATTGACTCCAGCTTGGATGAGATGAGGAAATTACAAGTACAGACAAAGCAATTAGAGGGTAGCCCAGGTGAAATAAGGCGGATAGGATTACTTCTCCAGACGGAGCTTCAAATTCAGCGTTAATTAACTCCACAGAGTTTCAGCTCCCTTCCTCATCCAACTTTAATCTCCTCCTCACCAGTCAACAGAAATACAAGAAAATAAGATTTTTCAGAGGTATGAAAATCACAGGGCATCCAGCACCAGGCATGTAGGCAAACATTGCGAGACCACGTTTACCATTTCACGCCTCAGCCACCAATATCCTGGGATGGACTTGGTAATTATTCCAGAATTGAGACCACACTGCATGTCCTACAGCAGAGATTTCCAGCAAATCCAGGTGGTATGTGGGGTGGGTGTAAATAAAATAGAAATATTTTTGACAAATATATCACAACACATGCATCCTAATTAGTGTTATCTCCAGGAAAATAATTGCCGCAAGAGGTTATTATAAAAATTACACTTATTCTACTGAGGTCTGCATTGTCAAACATGATGGGAGCTTTTTCTTTTATTTTGTTGTTGATATTTGTCAGCTTCCAGAGCCTGCAGAATCTGTTGAACGCCTTCAGAAAAATCTCCCATCATCATCCCCTAAGTCAGTGGTTCTCAAAATAGGAGTGATTTTTTTTTTCCCAGTAGGAGACATTTGGCAGTATCTGGAGATATCTCTGGTTGTCACAAGTTGGAGGAATGTGTTGCTGGCATCTAGTGGGTAGAGGCCAGTGATGCTGCTAAATACCCTATAATGCAAAGGACTGTAGCACCCACCCCAAACAAACAATTGTCTGGGCCAACATATCAGTGTGCTGCAGTTGAGAAACTCTGCCCCAGGTGTGGCTTTAACTTCTGAAATAGTATACAGTTTGCCTGGTCTGCTATAACAAATACTACAGACCACTTGGCTTAAATGAGAGGGATATTTTTGTCTCACAGTTTTGGAGGCTATAAGTCCAAAATCGAGGAGTCAGCAGGCCATGCTTTTTTCTCTGAAGACTGTAGTGTTCTGATGGTGGATAACCAGAGACGGCATGAAGAAAACTTCAACACGAGAGTTGGGCAAACTCACGTTTATTGTGTCTGCAGAGGTAAGGAGCCAAGGTCAGTCCAAAGTGACTCAGACCTGACTCCCTGTGCTGCGGTTTCACTCTTGCTTAAATAACTAAGTTACTACTTAGCATTTGCTTTGGTTATGCATTAGCTTTTATGCATATGGGTGACCATACATAGCTAGTTAAATAATTGTATGATTAGTATGTTCAGGAAATCACACTTGCACGTACATTGCATGATAAAAGGAGTGGATAACTCCACCCCTGGGTGGGAAATTTACTATGTTAATTAAACAAGTTGAAGTGAGGACAGCCAGGGGCTGCTTCTGTGCAGGTCTGGCCAACCAGTTGAAACTGGTCTTTATACTTCATTGTTTCAACAGGATATTCTCAATTCCCAAAACTGGAATTTGGCACCAAGAATGGGTTGAATTTCACTACCCTCTAACTTACATAAAATTCTTTCCTTTGTATTTTAGCAACAAGGAGGAAAACAAGTTACTTTCAGGTATTCGGTTATCCTACATGCATCAGGGGCTTCCAGCAATCCATCCCTCAGCCTCTGCCTCTGTCACGTGCCCATCTGCCTCCCGCTGTCTCCTGCTCCAGTGTCCAACTTTCCTCTGCTTATGAGGACCCCAGTCATACTGGATTCAATTTGGCCTCATCCAAATAGGATCTTTGAAGATCTCATTTACAAATGAGGTCTTATCCACAGGGCCCATGGTTAGGGCTTGAATGTGTCTTTTGTGGGGGGCACGATTCTCTCCCTGACAATTACCAAGCTCAAGTCTGTCCCGTTGGTACCTCAATCAACTCCAGCAATCTTGTCCACCTCTCCACTCCAGCAACCCATACCATCCTTTCACCTCGAGAGCAACTCCGGGTCAGTATTCGTGTTCCCTGACCACAGCCCCACTTACCCCCACCCCTCTGGCTTCCTTAGACTCAAGATACTTGCTTTTTCACCTCATCTACCTCTTTATCTTATCATACCAATCAACTCTTCCTGACATCACTTGATTTCCTACTTAGATGGAAAGCACAGTGGATCATTTTGTATATTCCTTACTAGCAACCTTTCATCTATCTTTCCTTCACCTGAGCAGTACCCGTTTTACAAATCTCCACCTCTGAATAAACCTAGTTTTCCACTTTACTCACTCTTTACCTGGGCTCCCGAGAAATGCTGGAGAAAATCTTGCACACAATAATTCTGGCAGCAGCAACAGTATTGTTTATAATTCCTCCCTCATCCTCAGATCTCTCTTTCATATACTCATAAACAGCTATTCAAATCCTCATGCAGGGGAGCGGATGTAGCGCAAGTGGTTAAGCACCTGCTTCCCATGTATGAGGTCCCGGGTTTGATCCCGGGTACCTCCTAAAAACAAACAAACAAACATGAAAAAACCAACTCTCATTGGGGGGTGGATGCAGCTCAGTGGCTGAGCACCTGCTTCCCATCTACAAGGTCCCAGGTTCATTCCCTGGTACCTCCTAAAAAAAAAAATCTTTATCTACTCCCCGCTCCAAATCTTCATTCACAGTAGATGGTTTACCTTGTCCTTCAAGAAATAAAAATATCAAAGCATCCATCTTAACAATCATTCATCTTTCCACCTGTGCTAAAGCTTTATATATTTCACCCCATCTCCTTATTATTCAGCTCCAGTTCAAAGCCCATCCCACCCATTCCATTTCTTAATTTGAGATAGTACCTCATCAATTATTCTCTTTATTCCTACATCTTTGATAGTACCCCGCAAGTGAATATTCCTGTGTTTCCCACCTTAAACTCCCTCTGTCTTCTGTCCTCCTCCAGCTATAGAAATGTCTCTTCTTCCTTAGAGCCAAGCTTCTAAAAGAGATATTCTCTCCTGGTGTCTTCATTCTCTTTCTTACTCTCATGCTTCAACCAACTACACTCTAGTTTCCCCTTGGAAGAAATGATAAGGGAAGGGGCATGGGAATGAAGAGGCAACAGGAGTGGCTATAGCAGATGTGGAGGAAGCAAAATGGGTGAAGTCAATCACTACGGATAGTGGTAAGAAAGGAGAAGTAGAGAATTACAGTCAGGGCTCTGACTTGAATGACTAAATAGAAGGTTGTGTATTTCACCAAGAAAGGAAATTCAGGAAAAGGTCTGGGGGTGACCTACAGGTTGGGTTTGGAGAGGAAATGAAAGCTTTTGACTCCAAGTCTTACTTCATGACTTTTGAGTCTGAGCTCCAGAATCATAGCTGCTCACATTTCCATTGAGCAGCTCAATCTGAGCTTATTAGACAGATAACCCCAAATAACCCCCCAAAATCTCTATGGTTTAAAACTATAAGGGATTCTTTCTCACTCATGTCACTGTCCAATGCACATTCAGTGGAAATTAGTTGTCTGCTTCACACAGTCATCCAAGGACAAAGATTTCTTCAATTCAGTAGCTCTGCTATCCCCTAAGATCAAAGTCTTCTGCTGAACCCAGTGCATCTAGCCAGCTAATGGAGAAAAGACAGCATTTGGAAGATCGCACCAGTAGAGCTAGGTCAGAAAGTGTGATGCAGCACTTCCACCTGTGACCCCACCCAATGCAAGAGAGAATGAGAAATGGAGTCTCACTGTGGCCAGGAAGAAAAGAGATTTGGTGAATACATAGAAGCCTCTGACACACTAAACATAACCAAAATGGAGCCCATCCTTATACTTTCTGCCTTGGTAAATGGACCTCTGGCCCAGTCAGCCTGATCCAGGAACTCTGGGATGGTTGCTCCTCCTTCACCTCTGCCACTACATGCACAAGTTCCTTTGATTCTTTTACTGAACATCTGATAAATCTGCTTCTGCACCTCCACTCACTTCTAAAGCTAGCCCTTCCATATTAGTCCATCTCCTACCTCGATGGTTTACAGAAACATCTGAACTTGTCTTTGCTTAGAGTCTTGCCTCCATCTTCAGTATAATTTTCACATAGTGCAAAGGGATGTTTCTAAAATGCAAATCTGACCACGTCACTTACCATTGCCCTTGGGGTACTCAAAACTCTTCTGTACGACATATGGAGACCCTTCATTATTGGGCCCCATTTACTCTTCAGCCTAATGTGCCATCACTCATGGAATTCTGCATTCCAGCCATCAAACTACTGAACCATGAATTCCCTAAACTGATGTCATTCTTCCAAGCCTTCAGATTTTGCTCTGGATGATCCCTGGACTGGAACTGCCCTCACCAACTCTCTTACCCCAACATTTCTCACTTTGTTGTCTCCTATTATACTACTCAGCTCTGTAATCACTGTCCCCAGCAAGCCTTCCCCAGCCACTGGCAAGTCTAGACTACTTCTCTCAGCTTCCACAAGAAGCCCCCTGTGCATAGCTATTATTTACCATTCTATAGCTTATACATTCACCTTACTCTCTAGACATTTTATTCATCTAGTCCCAGTGCCTGTAATAGCATTTGGCACATAGAAATACTCGACAAATGTCCATAGACCTTAAACCAAATATATCATTAGAATGATAACTGAATTGTTATGCGTTGTTTTTAAAAAAACAATAAGAAAGAGAGCTTCTTGGCATCTTCTACAACCTAACACATGCTCACACACTAAACTATAACATAAATAATGGTATATAACATTGTCCCAATAAATGTCACCCAGAGTCATGAAGCTGAAATTATCCATTTCTTTTCTGAAACATTACTGATGATTATAATTGTTCCTTTGCATATACTTTCAACTATCTTGCTCATATCTCTTTCCATTAAAATAATCTGATTTTAAAAGGAACTCTTTCTAGTTGAATCTATTTCTTTGAGTACTCTGAGCCAGGATCTAACTGGCTTAATAAAGCTAGAGAAAATCTCAGAATGGATGCTGACTGGTCTTATGAAAATCAAGGGGCCATTTGTGCTGCCCAAAAATCCTACTACTTTTTATTGCATGTTCCTCCCTCCTAAAATTCCATTTCATTTCTTTTTCACAAGCCTCCAACACCTCATTTCCTTCCCCCAATCTCAGCCAATGACCTAGCTGATTATTTAATTGTGATGATAGAAACCAGAAGAATAAAACTTCCACTTGCCCCTTACTCCCACCACCACATCTGTCAGCATATATATACTCTTCCTTCCTCTTGTTATAGTAAAATATAATATTTGTGCTTTTATGTAAGACATAGCTTCCATTTTTGCTCTAGATTCCATTCCCTCTCACCTCCTCAAGCAATCAACTTTTGCATTTTCCATCCTCTCTACTGCAATATCAGGGATCTATCTCTCTCTCGCTCGCTCTCGCTCGCTCGCTCTCTCTCTCTCTCTCTCTCTCATCCTCCCCAATTCCCCACCACTGGATACATCACATCAGCATTAACATAAGCTAAATAATATGGCCTATCTTTTTAAAAAAATCTCCCTTCGCCTCACAACACTCTGTATTTACTGCCTTACCTTGCCAGAGTTGCTACGACAAATACCACACAAGAATTTATTGGCTCACAGTCTTAGAGGCCAGAAGTCCTAAGGGTCAGCAAGGTCATACTTTCTAGAGTCTATAGCATTCTGGTGACGGCTTGCCACAATCCTTGGGGTTCCTTGATTTTCATCTCTGCCCCCATCCCATGGTAATATCCTTGTTCTCCTCCTGAGGCTTCCTCAGACTTCTGGCTTCTATATTTTCCAGCTTCTCTGACTGCATCCACGTTTTCTCTGTTTATAAGCCTCCAGTAATATGGATGAACATCCACCCTAATTCAGTCTGGACACACCTTAACTAATCATAACATTGTCATAAGGTCACACCCACAGGAATGTGAATTAAGATTAAGAAGAGGACTTTCGTGGGACCCTTGTCTCAGTCCCCAACACTGACCCATTCTCTTCCTTTTACATCAAAAGTGCTGTAAAGTTTTGCTGTCCCTCCACTTCTCTTCCTATCCTGTCTTCAAAACGTCTCTTACCAAGGCCATCAGTGATCTCCACATGGCCAAGCAACTCTCGGACATCATCTTTCTCACCTCACCTGCAATATTTAACAAGGTTGATCAGTTCTCCTCCTTCAGTCACGCTCTTGTTTTGTCTCCACAGTACCACTCTTGGTTCTCTTCCTTCACTGCTGCTTCTTTTCAGTCTTATTAGCTTAGTCTTACTCTAATTACTGGCCAGAATGGTCCTTTAAAACACAAACACATAATTCCTCCACTCAAAGCCATGCGGTGCTTCCCATACCACTCAGAAGAAAAGCAAAAATGCTACCCATGTCCTACAAAGCTATACGTGATCTTGCCCCCCTGCTGTATCTCTGATTTCATCTTCTACACCTTTGTCCCTGCTCACTCACTTCTACCTACTTTAGCCTCTATACGAGTCCTTGAAGACTACACTTTCATCTCAGGGCCTTTGCATCCATTACTCTCTGTGGAATGCTCTTCTTTCAGACAAAATGGCTCAACCTTTCAATTATCTTTCATTATCACATTATGAGAGAGACCCCCTCTATCCATTCTGGCCAAATCACACCCTCTCACTCTGTGCCCTCTGCCATGCTTTGCTGTTTTCTCCTTAGCCTGTCTCACAACCTGACACGTTATTTGTTTGTTCACTGTCTGGATCCTCCATTAGGGTGCCTGCTCCTTGAAAGAAAAACTGTGTCTATTTTACTCAGTGCAATAGATGCAGTATTTAGAATTCCAGGCACAAAGTACGCGGTCAAGGAATGCTTATTAGGTAGTAGCTACATTGCTTGAGTCAGCCAGCATTAGTAATGAGAAGACATAGTGGGGCAACATGGCTTCGTGGTTAGCACTGCAGACTCGGGGGTCAAACTGCCAAATACGAACGCTGGCGCCACCACTTACCAGGAGTGTGTCGTGACTCAGCTTCTTGTGCCTCTGTTTCCTCAGTTATAAAATAGGAATAATATCAGTAGCCATATCAAAGAAATATTGTGAGGGTTAAATTGAATAATGCATTTGAAGCCCTCAGAACAGGCCTGGGACTCTTAAGTAATATTGGTTATTACCGTAGACTTGATTTCATAAAATGCTAATAACAAAGCTTTCATTGTACTACTTTTATCATCATTAAACGAACTATTTAGTGCTTTACCATTTGCAAAGGACTTTTTACATACATTATTAACAACCAACTTGTGAATGGTGGATAATCCCAAGTTTGAGATGAGACTCAGGCATAGAGAAGTAAAAAACAGCACACACACACATTCACGCATGCATGCACACCCTTGTGCATATAAGCACACAAAGTCTGTTCTGCTTGACAAAATCCTATTCATCCTTCAAACTCTGTGCCACGTTGCACATCCAACCTTTGCCTGAGCAACTCTGTTTCATCCATGTGGAGTTGGCTTGACCTCCTGTACACCCCACTGTCCTTGCTGCCGACCTTCATGGCATGGCCCTCCCTTGGTTCTGTCCCTCCCACTGGACCCTGAGCTCTTTCCAAGCAGCTATCATGCCTTGCTGAGGCCTACAGTCCAAGGACCCACAAAGTGCTCTGCTTATAGATGGTGTTTCACATGTACTTCCTTATTCACCCTCCATCTCTCTGGATGTGCTCAGTGATACTTGCCAACAGGCAAGCAAGGTCCCAAGCCCACCTCTGCTGCTGGCATCACCTGGGAGATCACTGGCATCCCTTCCATTACTCAACTCTCCAGAGCTCCCGCCATACTTCTTGCTCTGTCCTGTCACCTGCAGCCCTCTCCACATGGAAGCTATACCGTGCTCATCTCCCTTTTGTGCCACTCCAATTTAAGAGGTAACACCACTGTTTCACCAGAAACTCCATTTTTTTCCCCATAATGATGGGTGAAAACACCTCTCAAATTTTTACTTGAAGTTTTCTCTCCTTGGAATTTAGCTCTGGGTCCATGGGTACTGGGACAGAGAGCAAGGTAAAGTATAAACATTGAGCTTTCTAGCCAAGTCAGCTTCTGCTTCCTACAACAAAATCATCAGTCATGGCCAAGCCTGTGGACCAGAACTTCAGGTACCTCAGGATGTGTTTTTCTTACAGAGATTCTTGAATTTCTCCTGTTCCACTATTTCCCCTTGATTTGCCCTAAAATGTCAGTGTCCCTGGAGTTCAAAATGGAATGTTCCCCTCAGTACAAAGAGAATAGCCAGCAAGGGGCAGGATAAAACCTAGGCTATTGACTCAACAGCCCATGCCTTTTCAATTTTTCACTTGCTGTGCTGCCTTTTTCCTTGGAGCTGCATGCCTAAATCTCAAATGTGAGGCATGAAGCATATATAATGGACCCAGTGCTCCTTATTTTAGGTATATCTGTGCCAATAAACTGAAAAATCCTGATTCCTGGTCCTAAACTCTGGCACCCAGAGTCCATATCCTTGGTAGAGAAAAATTATTGATCCTGATTATTTTGCATATTTTTCTGACTCAGCAGGGAAACAAATATTCCAAAGAAGAGAGCAGTTTTAATACAATATCTCCATCAGAGGGTAAAAAGATGGAATGCTTGTCCTTTTTTATCACATGTCTAGAAGTTTCAGCAGGCAGTTGAAGAATTAAGCATACCATTGTCTGCCCTGTTGACAGCCCCACAAACCTGCTGTCTGTCCCAAATTTCCCACCAAATTTAAACCAGAGAAGTCCACATTGGGAGAGGATCTTGGGGAGAAAATATGCTCACACACTAGGGCTTGTGGAAGCACAACCACCCATCTCCTTGGGACTGCTCAGAGCTACTCTGTCATGCCTTCTGTGTTAAATTGCAAAAACAGCCACAATTTTCCACCGATGACTGTGTCTGTGACCCTGTGCAAATATAGTGCAACTGTGAGCAATGTGGTTTATTTCCCATGCCCTTGAATTTGGCCTTAGGACAGAATGCAGCAGAAGTGACAATGTGCCAGGTCTGCATCCAGGCCTCAAGAATCCTGTGTTCCTCCTCCTTATTCTCTTGGAATCCTGCCAAAGTGCCATATGAACACAGGTAGGCTAGCTTGCTGCAGGATGAGATACTAACACTAAAGAAATGAGACAATTTGCTTAAAATGTATCACAATCAATAAGCGATCGAAAATCCAAAGCAGAACAAAACTCTCCAATCTCTAGGCTCTGAGAGTAATGCTTTTTCCAGTATGCACATTCTCCAACCTCCTTCCCCACAAGGAGTTAGTTATGTTAGTCATAGTAGAACCAACACAATTCTGTCCACTAGAAAGAGGAGGAGGGATTATTAATCTGATCAAAACTTGGCCACATAATTTGCTTTACCAGCTAAGATTCTTAGAGAGGCAGACACTGAAGTACCCTGTGCATACCCCTCAGGACTCACCATTTCTGGGCATCGCAAACCTAAGCATCTAATTGGAAGCAATCATGACTCTTTGCTTCTGAGTTTTCCCTAGATACAAGAACCCATTCTTCTCATTTCCTGGTGGGCCAGAAATACAAAAGTCAATGATCCTGCCAACGGACCTCAGGAGTTGGTCTATAACAGGTTCTTAACAAGGGGTCTGTAACCGTTGGGGAATTTGATGTAATTATGAATTCCAAAAATATAATTGGATCATGCCTGTAATCTGATCTGTTAATCTGGGCATGATTGAATTATGATTAGGGCGTTGACTGGGCCATGTCAGTCAGTAGGGCGTTAAGCCCCACCCCCTGGTGGGTGGGGAATTGAATATAAAAGGCAAGGCAAAGGACAGTTGTA